>CAUYRT010030631.1:0-39722 GCA_963574885.1 Lepilemur ruficaudatus
GAGAGAGAATATTTTCTTTAGCCATCCATCTGTTAATGAACATTTGGGTTGGTTCCATATTGTAGATATTGAACATAATTCTGCAATTAAAATGAAGCTGCAGTGAACATTGGAGTATGTATATCTCTTTGAGAGACTAATTTTAATTTTTGGATATATACCCAGAAATGAGATTGATGAATCATGTCATAGTTCTACCTTCAATTTTCTGAGGAACCTCCATAATAGTTACCATGGTGGTTGTACCATCCTACATTCCTACCAACAGTGTATATGTGGTCCAATTTCTCCACATCCTTGCCAACACTTATCTTTTTTTTTTTTCATAATAATAGCCAACCTAGGAAGTATGAATTAATATCCCATTCTGGTTTTGATTTGCTTTTTTCTCTGATGATTAGAGATGTCGAGAATCTTTTCACACACTTCACAGCCATTTGGTTGTCTTCTTCGGAAAAATGTCATTTATGTCTTTTTCCTATTTTTATATAGGTTGTTAGCTTTTTGTTTTTGTTTTTAATTTTTGCTATTGAATTGCAGAAGATTTTTATATGTTTTAAATATTAACCCCTTATCAAATGAATAATTTATAGTATTTTCTTCCATTCCACAAAATGCCTTTTTATTAATGCTTTGTTAATTGTTTCCATTGCTATACAAAAGGTTTTTAATTTGATGTAATCACACTTGTCTATTTTTAGGTTTATTGCCTGTGTTTTTGTGTCAAATCTAATGAATTATTGTCAAGAACAATGTCAAGAAGTTTCCTCCTGTGTTTTCTTTGAGAAGTTTTATTGTTTCAGGTCTTATATTTAAGTCTTTAATCCATTTTGAGTTGATCTTTCTGTGTGGTGTAAGATGTGGGTTCAGTTTTATTCGTTTGCATATGGATATTCAGTTTTTCTATCATCATATGTTGAATAGAATTCCTTTCCTTGTTGTGTGTTCTTGGCACCCTTGTTGAAGATTAGTTGCCCACATATATGTGGCATTATTTCTCGACTCTCTATTCTCTTTTATTGGTCTATATTTCTAAACATATCAAGATATGTACATTAAATATATATATACAATTAAATGTATATATAAATGTATATATAAATATATATATACATTGTATATATACGTACATATACAATGTATATATAAATATATATACAATTAAAATTGCTATGCAATTTTTGTATAGCAATTATACCTCAATAAAGCTAAAAAATTAAACAGAAACCATATTAAATAATCCTTATTTAAATCATAGATGAATGTTCTACATTAAATCACATGTCATTTCTAGTTTTAAATTAATAGATGGTTATATACATTTATATATATATGTATGTGCATATATGTACACCTTCCATTGATATAAAGTTCAAAATTTAATAAATCTAATTAACAATATCAGAATTCAGGATTACTAAGCAACACTTTGACCCTAGAGTTGGGTCTTTGCAAATGACATTTTTCCTTTTTACAATTTACTTTATTGTTAGGTTTTATAATTGAGAAAGGAGTCATTGGAGGAAGACTGGAAGGCAGGAGGAGAGAGTAAGGACTTGCTAAATTCTATTTCTTTGTTTTACTAAAAGGTTTGCCAAAGAAATGGCTCTTAATCCAGACAGAAGCCATTAATTACCACATTCAGCTTTTTTCTGGTACTCCCAGAAATAGCATCTTCATTCCCATTTAGAGCTACCTATGCCCCTTCTTTAGAAAACTGAGTCTTATTTCTGAAGCCCATTGTATTAGTCAGGGTTCTCCAGTTTTCTGGAAAAACAGAACAAAGTATTTATGTATGCACACATACATATATGCCTATATATACACACATATTAATATATATACACATATGTAAGAGAGAGTGTTTGATTCATTGTAATAAATTGCATTATGCAATTATGGAGGCTGACATGTCCTAAGATCTGTTGTTGGCAAATTGAAGACCCAGGAGGGCTGATGATGTAGTTTCAGTCCAAATATGAAGGCCAGCAGTCTCAAAACTCAGGAAGAGCTGATGTTTCAGTTCAATTTCCAAGGCAGGAAAAATCTGATGTCCTAGATAGAAGGCAGTAAAGTCACTCAGGAATTCTTTCTTATTCTGAGGAGGGTCAGCCTTTTTGTTTTGTTTAGGCTCTCAACAGATTGGATGAGGCCCACTCATATTGAGAAGGGCTATCTAGTTGACTCAGTCTACTCATTTAAATGTTAACCTCATAAAAAATACCCTCACAGAAACACCCAGAGTAACATTTGACCAAATATCTGGGCACCTCATGGCCCAGTTGAGTTAACACGTACAGTTAAACAGCCTACTCTACCTTCAAGTTTGTATATTCTAATACATGAAAGCTTTCTTATTTGTAACACCAAGCAGTGACATCTTCCTGAAGTTATTATTTCAGTGTTCCCTGGTGTCCATTTTTCACATTTAAATCTCCACTGATATATATTAAATCTCCACAATTAGCCTCTCTGTTTTGACATAGCTAGCTTGGATCAACTTTCCGATGGGACCTGGAAGGTTCAGTATATATTCTAGGAATGGTCACAGGTAATAGGTCTTTAAAGATGAGATTTAGGAATTTATTTACAAATATCCTTAGGCTCATGCCAATTATAGCCAATGGGAAATAGTCTAACAGTAATTAATGACATGTAGTGGCATTATGCATAATTAATTCTGAAACAAAACCTTAGAGAGCCAAATGACTACTACACGTGCTTATTATGGTAAGATTAGTGACTACCAAGATTGTAAGATGAGATAACTTCTTCTCGTCATTCAAGAATAGAATAGTAACATCCTTGAGGGTTGTATTTAAGGGAAAAATAAAAAAAAAAATTTGTTGTAATTTTTAAAAAGTTCATTTCATTACTCTAACAGACAAAAACATTTGTTTCCTTTGAGAAAATCTGTCAAGGAATAAAATTATTTATGCACTTTTCTGTATGTGTTTCATACTTCAATAACATTTCAAAAAAGGTAAAATGTAAGACTAAACTGAAAAGGTTCCCATTGATCATGGTGAGAGTAATTTGAGTATAAAAAAGAGAAATAATAGTAAGATTTAAAACATACAGAATCAAATAAAAATTTACTTGGATTTCTGAAATAATTATTATGTTGATTACTTAGAAGGATAGGCTTCAAATAAATTTGTGGTTAAAAATTTTTAATAGTGTGCTGGTATAAAATATCATATTTTCTGTTCTATCTCATTTAATGCAGATTTTCTGTTCTTGCCCAATATAACCTTACTATCTTCAGCTTATTGTAAAACCTCCCATCCTGCCAGCTACATATATACATGTTTATGTGTTTTGTTCTGGTTACCTTTTGCGTAACAAACTACTCCAATCTAGAGGTATAAAACACTCTTTCATTACAGTCATGGTTTTTCCGCATGAGGAATTTAATGGGGACACAACATGAGTAGCTTGTTCCTGCTTCACTGTATCTGTGTTGTTATCTGGGAAGAGTCAAATGCTTGGAAGTGGCTTGAATTTTGGGGGCTCTAATTAACAAAAGGATTTTTCTTTAATATGTAATGCTTGGCCTAGGATTACTCTCAGGCTAGACTCATCTGGGACTGTTGTTCAGGGTAACCACATGTGGCTTGTCTATGTTGCTCGGACTTTACACTGCCCGGCATGGGTTTCCAGAAAAGGAACAGCAAGAAAAGGCATCCAGAGAGAGACTATTCCAGTAGCACAAGCTTGCCAAGAGGCCACTTTGAAGCCCTAAGGCCTTTTGCAGTCTTTTCTCGGATGTCATTTAGCACTGCTTCTGCCACAGTGTATTGATCAATGTGGTCGCTAGATTAATCAAAGCCTGACTAGATTCAAGAGGAGTTGACAAAACCCCCAACTTTCTATGAAAAGAATATCAAATTAGTTGTAACCTCTTTTTGTTTGCTTTTGTTACCACTGACTCCTTGGTGGTATAACACTCATGTAGAATCACTGTGTGCTGACCTTCACAGAGAGTTCTCTCCTGCATTTAAGTGTTACTTACAGCACCTCTCTACTCTTACATCAATTCAAGGATACTTTTTTTTCTTCTCTGCTAATGGTGTTCACTGTTAGGTCCTGTGCACTAATTTTGCAATCCCTTGAGTTGCCAGAATTACGCTGTTTTCTGTGTATAACAGACACATATTCATCTCCCTATTCTATGCCATGCTCTGTCCCTTGAATGACCTAGTTAGGTCTTCTTGGTATCCTTTTCCCATGCTCCACCTTCATCCCCAATCATATCATAAAGCGTCCTTCATAAAAATATCCTAGGATTCTATCTACAAATGCATTGCCTGTTGAAAATTAATAAAATGTGATCATTGGGAAAAAATGCTATACTAAACATAACCCAGCCCACTTCTTTATTATCACCCTTCAGAAAACAGAAACCATATGCAAATTTATCCACATCCTCAAAGCAACCTAAAGGCATTTGCATTCTCAAGGGATCACCTGCCATATTTCCACAATTTCCCAATTATTTCCATCCCTGCAAAAAGGCCTACTTTACGCATAATATAGCTACTATTTCTTTCTCTAAGGATTAAAAACAGGTACGCTTCTATGTAGCAAGACACTATGCTGCCATTTATGGACTCATATCCTAGGGTCAAATAACCTCACAATATAAACAACCCAAAAATCTATGTATGTAATTCATATTATTTTCCCTTACAGCATAGCAGTGTTAAATACGAGTCTCAACAAAACAGATAAGTAAATGCAGCAGTGTGCTTGTCGTTGAAATAAAATAGATAAGCATTTGGCAATCTAATTAACAAAAAATGCAAAAGTGCAAATAAAAACAAAATTAGAAATAAAAAGTGAAGTGTACCAAGTGATACGGGGAAGATTTAAAATGCATAAAAATACAAGATAAAATCAATGCCAATAAATCTGAAAATATAGCTGCTTTTATAGCACAACATTTTAATTGCCACAGAGAACAGTAGAGGCTCCAAAGTAGCTATGATTTTCTCTGTATCTGTGTATATATGCATATAGATATGAAATATATTTCACATAAATAAATACTATTTCACACTCACTTTATGATAATTCCCATTTTTTTTTATAAAACTCTTAAAAAGCATGGAAAGGATAATATATGTAAAACTTTTTTAAAGAATTATCTTTATACATACATATTTATGCTGGCTGACATACATATGGATACACACTTTATACATATACATAATTCTAAATAAAAATCTTTGAAAATTAATAGTTAATTAAAAGGATATTCCACACCAAATTCAGAAGTTATATCTCAGGAATGACAGGATATTTAAGTATCAAGATAATTTTAAATATAGTACTTTAAAGCAATAGATTCAAATGGAAAAAGAAGAATCTGAATATATATGAAAAAGCATGGATTAAATGTTACTACATGGTTCTAACTTCAAAACCAACCTTTAAGTAATCAGGAACCCAAGCTGACAGAGATATTAATTGTTCACCATGAATGTTTACTCTTCCTTTCTCTACTTTCCTTGTTAATGAAATTTTTCTTTTTTTTCCCCCAGACACAGGTCTACCCAGAAGAAAACATGTTTTCTAGCAGCACTTGTAGATAGGAGTGGACATGTGATTAAATTCTAGATTTAAGTGGAAGTGCTGTATTTGAACTTATGAGTTTTTACATTGCATTTGTGTTTAAAAAAATCTCTTCATTCTATTGCTTTTAGAGTAAATCCCTTTGCTTGGGTGACAACATATACGGCATATCTGTTTTAGCCCCAAAATAGAAGGACTCTGGATCTCTGAAATTGTGGAGCATTAAATCAATCTTTTACTTTTAAAAAAGTATATTACTTTTCTTACACATACATGCAATTCAATTTTATTTTTAGAACGTTTATATCATTGGGGATGAGTGAAATTCAAAATCTTAATAGATATAGAAATCAAGAAGTTGGAGCTCAAAAAACAAAAAGACAGAAAGAAAGGAAGATAAAAATTTAGATAGTATTTGATTAATTTGGAAACAATGAAAGTGAAAATTTCCACATCATAGTAATTACTATCAGGAAAAAAAAGGATAAAATACATCATGTTATTCTATCAGTAAAGAACATTGCCATACTGTTCTTAAAAATAATATAATGGATACTTAACATTTAGCCAATAATGATAATTCTTATGGCCCAAATAATTTGCTATTTACAGAAAACAACAGAAATTTTTCCGGGGATTTTGAGGAAATGATTTCAAAATTTGATCCTGTATGTCAAAACATGTAAAATGGATAAAAAACATAACAAAACAAATGATTACTCTTTAGAGTAGAAAACTCATGATCATTGTTTAATGGCTAATAAAATTTTAAGATGACATATATAAAATTTTTAAAATAAAAATTCAGTTTAAGTAGATTGTAATAAGGGAAGAGTCACATTACACAACTGAGATTTATTTTATACATTTTTGAACCATAAAAGGAAGAAAAACTTTAAACTGATTACTGCATCATTGGTTTTTCACATTTAAAAATGCAGACTTTGACTTATTTGTAGATTTAAAAAGTAACATGTAATTAAAACCATTAATTGAAACTTTAATAATAGTACTTATAAGAATTTAAAAAGTCTAGAATTTTGGCTAGAAATTGAGATTTCTTTGTACCATTTATCATGTGGAATTTGGACACGTTACTAGGAGACTCGATCTCAATTGTACCAATTATAATGACATTCTTTAGAATAATTCAAACATCATTTACAATACTTTCTGGATTCTCTAAAAGGTGGGATGACTTGATGAATCATATGTAAAAGATGAGGTTAAAACTACCCTCAGAAACCCAGTTAGAAGAATTAACAATATCAAGCAACTAAATTTAAATTATCCAATGTACAGTATTCACAAAAACAATGAATTAAAATGGATCCTTCATCAAAAGGAGCTAATCATGGCCTCTGTTAGAAAAAAATTGGATATTCACATTATGTTGTCATTTAATATGAACTATTATTTGATATGTGTTGGGATAACATACACTCACAAAAAACAAGCAGATCTGTGTTGTTGTTGACTTTCCGTAGGTTTGAAATATTTTTAAAAAATAGAGAAATTATTTTAAATAGAAAGAAAATGCATATAAAATATTCAACAGAGTTGCATTCCAATACATTATAAGAAAATTAGAAAAATGTCATGAAAGCATTTTTATGACTATGAAAGAGAAAAGTCACAAAAGCTACTTTCAAAACTAATGTTTGAAGAAACTGGGTAGTTTAAATCAAGGTGTAGCCTTAAATGAAAGGCGATGTGAACACAAAGAATAACATGCTGCTTTTTAAAAACCCTTTACTTATATTATCCTAGTATTGAAATTCTGAAAGAAAAATAACTTAGAGCATGGATCTAGATATTACTTCAAGAATCAGTGATACTCTTGTGTGATTTTGATCCATGTACTAAAATTAAAATAAACCAATAATGATATGAAAATTTGTATGAACATTCAGGATTTATTCCTGAATCTAAATATTACTTTTGAGTTTTATTGACAAATTTAGTTGTAATCCTCAGCAAAAGAAATTTATATTGACATTATTAAGACCATTTTGGAGAATACAATGGCTCAGGCATATCTAATTTGATAATACTTCAGTTTAACCCAATCATGTAAAAAGTTTATTGCAATCTAAATAGGTGATTTTGTGAAAATTAAGGCAATATAATATATATCAACTTTCAAATTATATTTTCTTTTATTACTGATCCAAACAATGCCCTCCCATCACTAGAACACCTAGATAATATGTAATAGCTCCTAATACATTGGCTCCATTTGCAGAAATACTTCACAAACAATTAAGGATACATGCTAGAAGTATTTGATATCAGTGTCATCAGATACTTCAATGAACAAAGTCAATTAATTCAATAATGGTTTGATTTTTTTCATCCAATTAATGCAAATAAATTAAAGCTTTTGGGAATCCATTATGCCAATGATAAAATATCTGACATTTGTGGAAATGTTATTATAAAATAAGTCTGAAAAGTTAATATTAAAGAAAACATTGTTTTGTGCTAATATAAATGCAAATTTGTGCTAATATGAATGCAAATTTTGATGAAGCACAGAGTCATATTTAAAAAGTATTTTTATTAAACTAAGAAACTTATGGAACAAAAATTTACTTTGAATTGACAGTGGTATAAATATGTAGTTCACAATTGCCCGAAAATAAAACTTTCTTCTGCATATAGCTATCCAATTTTCCCAGCATCAGTTACTGGAGAGGGCTTCTTTTCCCCAGCATATGTTGCTGTCTGCTTTGTTAAAGTTCAGTTGGTTGTAGGTAGATGGTTTTATATCTTGTTTCTTTGTTCTGTTCCATTGGTCTACGTGTCTATTTTTGTACCAAATACCATGCTATTTTGGTTACTATAGCCTTTCAGTATGGTTTGAAGTCCAGTAATGTGATGCCTCCAGATTTGTTCTTTTTGCATAAGATTACTTGGGCTATTTGGGCTCTTTTTTGGTTCTAAACAAATCATAGAATTATTTTTTTTCTATATCTGTGAAATATGACTTTGGTATTTTGATGAGGATTGTGTTCAATTTGTAAATCACTTTGGGCAATATGGACATTTTAAAAATGTTGAGTCTACTGACCCATGAGCATGATATATTTTTTCATTTGTTTGCATCTTCTGCAATATTTTTCCTCAGTGTTTCATAGTTTCCTTGCAGAGATCTTTCCTCTCCTTGGTTAAGTATATTTGCAAGTATTTTATATTCTTTGCAGCTATTTTAAATGGTATCGAGTCTCTGATTTGACTCTCAGCTTGACTGTTATTAGCATATAGAAATGTTACTGCTTTGTGTACATTGATTTTGTAACCTGAGACTTTGCTGCATTTATTTATCACTTCCAGGAGTCTCCTGGTGGTGCTTTTGGGCTTTTCTAAGTATAATACCATTAGTGAAAAGTGATAGCTTTACCTCCTTTTTCCCAATTTGAATATCCTTTATTTCTTTTACTTGATTGCTCTGGCTAGGACTTCTAGTACTATGTTGAATAGAAGCGGTGACAGTAGGCACCCTTGTCTTGTTCTAGTTCTTAGGAGGAAAGCTTTCAACTTTTCCCCATTCAGTATGATGTTGGCTGTGGGTTTTTCATATATGGCTTTTATAATTTTGCAATATGTTCCTTTCATGCCTAGTTTGTTGAGGATTTTTATCATGAGAGGGGGCATTCATTTGTGATGAATGCTTTTTCTACAGCTATCAAGATGATAATATTGTCTTTGTTTTTGCTTCTATTTATGTGGCGAATCACATTTATTGATTTACGTATGTTGAACCATCTTTACATCCCTAGGAGGAAGCCCACTTGGTCATGGTGGATTATTATTTTCTTTTTTGATGTGCTGTTGATGTGCTGCCAGTTTCCTAGTATTTTACTGAGGATTTTTGCATGTATGTTCATAAGGGATATTGGTGTGTAGTTTTCTGTTTTTGTGATGTTCCTTCCTGGCTTTGCTTTCAGGGTGATACTAGCTTTGTAGAATGAGTTGGGGCAGATTCCTTCCTTCTCAATTTTATGGGATGTCTGCTGCATGGGTATCATTGGACTGTTTGAAATCAGACAAGATGCAAAATCAGTAAAACAAATGAACAAAAAAAAAGAAACGTAAAACCCTGCCTTCTAACAGTGTCACAATCATTTAAAAAAATAAATCAGATTTATTATTTCTTAGTATTCTTAAATGTGTAATCCATAAGTATATGTAAAGTAAAGGTGTTGAAAAAAATTAAAGACAACCTTATGATTTTCTGCCTATGAAGTAAAAGCGATGGTTATAAAACCGAAAGCATATTCTTATGTATGCACAGTTACAGAAAGTGAACTTTAAAACTTTTGTCATAATGTAATGTGGGGTAAAAATCAACATGGCAGCAAAAGTTTCTCTCTTTGCCGTACATATTCAATTTGAAATAAATAATCACTTCCAAATCAATCTCAGAGTCTTACAATGACATTGAACCGGTAGTGAACTGCTCATTTTTTAATGAGATTTTTATTTTTTGTAATTTTAAAGACAAGATCTCACTATGCTGCATAGGATAGCTTCGAACTCTTGGCCTCAAGTGATCCTCCTTCCTCAGCCTCTTGAATAGCTAAGACTAAAGCATGGGCCACTGTGCTGGGCTGAACTGATTCTTGTAAAGTTTTACTCTTAAAAAAAAAGTTGGATATTTTATTATAGTATACAAAAATGGTGTATCAAACTTTAGGTTTGAAGATTTAGTTAATAAAAATTATTGAAAATAAAGCTTGCACATGGGAAGAATCTGATAGATAGCTTTAATGCAAATGAAAAAAATTTAAAAGACTCTTGAAACAGTGTACAAGATTTTATTATGAAACTTATAATTGTTCTTCAAAATATTTCAACTTGTGACAGAAAAGTTTTGATGGAGCTCTTTTTTATTGAATAATTTTATTCTAATGCTAATATAATAAAATAGAACAGTCCTATAATTTTGCAGAATCTAAAATCAAATAATATAGTGAACTTATTATTTTAGGAGTTTTATAATAGAAATATTTTCCTAAAAAGTTTTAAGTTTTTAAATGGAGACTAAAAAATGAACTATGAAAATATCTGATATGAAATAATTATAGGTTTCAATATGAAAAATGTTACAATTGAGAAAATTCTTTCCATAGCAGAATTTGCTCTCATTGTTATGTGGTACCTCTGTTCTCTAAGTGAATTTCCATATTCCTTTGGAAGATTCTGATCCCAGGTTCTGGGAAAGTTCCTCCTCCCTTTTTTTCTGTGGCCTAGGGATAGTAATGATTTCTGTTGCCAATACATTGGTTTTGCTAATATCCCATTTGCCCTCTGATTTTCCATTAAATTCTCTGCATTGAATTCATTCACTCATTCTACCTCTCAAACCCATTTCTGCACTGAAAGCTCTCCTACTAATGGCATCAGTATAACCCATGTTGTCAAGTACTCAGTATTCATTCCTCAACTTAGGTGGTTCTCATTAACATTAAATGTTGTTGACTGAAGTCTACTATTGAGCCATTTTCTCTCATTACCTTCACTGAACAAATTATTTCTATTGATACCCTTATTTCTTAGTATCCTTTGCAGGATCACTCCGCTCTCTACCAGGCACTTAACGTTGATCATCAACACTCAGTCTGAGAACCCATCTCCTTTCAGTCTATAATACTCCTGTGAACGTACACAAACTCAATTACTGCCTGTTGGAAGAAAACTCACAAGTTTGTATAATAGCTCCAGCCCAAATTTTTTTCTTGAGTTCCTCAAGTTACATTAAAATGTATATGATCATTTTACTTGGATGTTTGAAAACAACTAATATTAAATATATACAGAATTATTTCAATATACCCTCACCACAAATCTCTTTGCATTGTGGTCAGAATCCTGGTCTCCTGGTGTGACTGTTTTTGTTTCTTGGAAATAGGTTGTCAATTTTTCTCTAAACTTAAAGGCTTTAAGTCACATTAATACTCACAACTTACTTCTACATTGTAAATAATCCAGAGATAGAAGTTCAGTTTTATCAACTCCCCTTAATTTGTCATTTTAAAAATTAACTTAGGGGCTCTATTTCTTCTTTGACAATTAACATAGATTTGCTAACATAAAACGTTCATTGGATTATTTTAACTATTATTTCATAAATTTCTTGATAAACATCAGTAAATGATTTGGCTATTGAACATATGTTGTTCTAAAATTTTATTTTTTCCTTTGGAAGAAAAAATCTTCTTTTTTCTTAGGGAACAAGAGCTAGGATCCTTCTTAACTTCATATAGAAAGTAGAAAAAAAGCATATTGGGTTGTTATTAAGTTATTAAGTTAAACTGATGTTCCTTAGACTTTACTATGAAAATTAAAGTACTTCAAATTATAAATACTCAGACCTTACAGCAAATTTTAAGCCTCAAATTTTACTGAATCCACTTTGTTCATTTCAAAAGAATGTGGATAGTTTAGCTAGAAAAATATGAATTTTATAACATATTAATAATAATATATATTATTTATTTTTATATTATATATTTTCATCATATAAAGGGTAAATAGCTTGAATATTCAATTTACTATAAATCAATTACTTTCAAAATTATGGAATAGAAATAAATACTGGTTATTACTGCTAATACTACTAATAATTTTTCCATTTCTGATGTTATAATGTTAGTTGTACTAATCTACTTTTATACTGTATATATGTTCTATCAACACATCTGAACTTGTCTGTTCTCAACTTTGATTTGAGTTTAGGATAAAATTATATTGATTTTATGTAATATTAATAAGATAAACTTTATTTTTGGAAAAAAATTTCTTACTGCCTGTGAGAATGTTAAGACATTCTTATAAGGTGATATGGTTGAAAACATATTTCCCCTACATATTAATTTTTGGGATTTTTTTTTTCAATCATTGTTTTCTGACCCACATTGTATAAATCTACCATTAATAAAATAGAAGCAGGCATGCAATCAAAGTTAGCATCTGGTAAGATGTATCTTATACTTTGGAGTTTCTCCAGAGGTAAGCTGTCAGCCTTCTCTTTAATTCTAATTATTTTAAGAAAGATCATGGTAATTACAGAACTCCTGGCATAGCATTTATATTGCCACTCATAGTGATGGATGTACATTAATCAAATTGTCAATTCAAAACTCATAAAGTTTATTTTAATATGTATTTGTTTTAGCTATTTCTTCTGCAACAGGGTATAACATCATACAAATAATGCTCTATAAAATATGTCATGAATAATACAAAATCATTTGTCTTTCAATCATAGCATTAATTTGAAATAGGAATGGGTATGAATTTTCTATGCAAATGAAGGAACTCGTAAGATAATTAAGTTTCTTTGCACTATATTGTAGAAACCTCCCAAATATCTTCTTTCAGTTCTTGATGGTAAATACATAGAAATCTGTTGCTAGGAGCAGGGAGTACTACTCATTGACACTGTGGGCACATGCAAACTTCCATTGTGTTAAATTTCCTACTGATATATTTTTCATAATCAACCTCTCTGACTTTCTACACCTAAGATATTAGTACTGATTGTGTTGACCATATTGCCCTGTGGCTGTACTGAGTCTGGATACATAGAGAATCAATGAATATTCAAAACCATTATATTCTCTCTTTGTCACTCCCTCTCTCTCTGTCTCTCTCTCCTATGTGTACACACACACACAGGCACACACACATATAAATAGTATCAGGTTGTATTTCTGAATTTACAATGTCTTTCTACTGCTATTCTAAGTATCAAAATATAGTATGGGATTTTTTTTGTTCCTTATCTAGGCCATTGTGAAATTCTTCTATTTTTTATGACTATATTATTACCTCATTTAAAGACATTTACCAATGTATTACAATTTATGCTATCTAATTTTGCAGTTTATTTGTATTGATTTACTTTTCTGTCATAAGCCCTAGTAATATTTCCTTCTTACTGGATTCACGGATTATGCAGCATCAGTTAGGAAGTAACATAGAGGTTATCCAGACAGAGTGAGAATTAAAATCACCAAAATATGAAATACCTTGTCTAGAACTATGTAGTCCCAAAATATCAGACTGAGACATTGATTTTTGTGATTAGCAAAGGACCATTATATTTATCTTCCGATTCTGCTTTAAACCTCTCTCCGTATAACATTTTCTTAGTCTTCAACTCCCTATGGTATGTGTATTCTATTTAAATTGGTCTATTTTTTGCCATAATACTTTTATCCATAATCAAATCATGTTCTTCATTTTGTCGCATTATACTTTGACCATCGATGTAATAGCCTTCCTCCTCATCTTCCCACAGAACACAAATCTTAGTGCCTAAACAAGTGTATTTCCTTAGTAATTATTTAAGATCAAGTTGATGTAAAATAAAATACTTTTAAAATATTGTCTATTGAAAAAAATGTAACTCCAGCAGACACACTAGTATAGAAGCTCAGTATTCTTATATTATAATTCAATTTTAGTGTTTTCAGAAAGTATAATATATTCCTGCATGTGTAAAACATTTTTTTTGTATGTCTAGATTAATTTTCCTATCCAGGAAAGGTTACAAGGGTTAAATATGAAATAAGTGGAAGTAGGAGGTGTCCCTATAATTATACATTTGCTATAATTTTTTGGTCTTAAAATGAGAATAAAGCTCACTTAGTGGGAAAATTAGGAGGAGGAGGCAAAACTGTGGTTAACCAAAATGTTTTATTTCAAACAAATTTCCTCAAGTTAGAAGTAGCTTAATTTAACCTCTACATGTGACCTGCTTTTTACTGGCAAGAATTAAATTTCTGGGAGGGAATAACTATAAAAATCAATGTTAATGTTTATCTATATTTACCTAAGGGGTGAAAAATATCAAATATTACTGTTCTATAATAGACAAGTTATGAAAATGTTTTTTCTGTGTCTGGAATGTAAAAAGAAGTGTTCTGTGGTCAAATCTAAATTATTTAGACAAAATGTGAAATGAAAGCTGTCACACAGTAAGGTCTGAAATATACTCATGCCATTAGCAGTTAAACACATACAAAATTTTTTTAAAAAATAGATTTATTGTTGGACATATTAATTCATACCTAAAAGAAAGCTATTCTAGTAAAAGAAGACACTTTGAACACAGTCTTTTGTGGTGAATTTTAAAGTTAATTTGAGATAATATTACTTTGATATAAAATAAAGTATTTTATGTTGGAGACAAAGTTCAGAAATAAGGAACATGGGACCTTTCCCTCCCATCCTTTAAGACACTGCCCTCCAGAACCTACTGATTCGCCTGCTAGGTAACAGGTAATCTATCTGGCTCCTATTGCCTCATTTACAACATAGAGATAATAAGACCGTTATTGTCTGAGCATACGAGAATGAAGACAAATGAATTCTATAGATCTCTGCTACCATTAAAATCACTGCTTCTTCAATTAAATCTATCCCTATTAAAGAAATATGTGTTTCAAGCTAATTTTTCTATGCTCCAATTTCTTGTCAAGCATTTCAAAAAGATAAGGTGAATTTTATATACATATTTATTTATTGCCAAATACATTTCATTAAGTCTTTTAGCACAGATACTGAGTAAAGTTGTTCACTATCGCATTTAAAATCCTCATTTACAGTTTCTATTTAAAGTTATTTCACTCTATAGTCTAAATAACAAATATATTTTAAATGATCACAAAAATTCTATCAAATATAAATATTGCTTCACTCTTATGTGGAATAGCAATAGAGTGGGTTCTTATTTCCTTCATTTGTTTCATTTAGAAGAAATTATTTTGGAGAAATATCCACAGTGGGAAGGCATAATTTGTGCTGTTTATGGGATACTTAGAAGAGAAAGAGGCAAGAGACAATAAGAAAATAAAAGTATTTCATTTAGTATAGTAAAATCAAAAAATTCAAACAAAATAGAAACATTTAAAGGTAATATAATTAATATTGATCTCAGTGTGTTTGTATTCTAAAAAGGCATGACTCTCTGAAATCACAGGTAAATAAGTAATAACATTTGTAAAGAAGTCATACTCTGCATAGTTGATTCTTTTTAATAGTGTCATGTATTGACTTTAGCAATTTTATATAAATACCTTATACTATAAAGTATATATTACCCTTGCATGATTTTTAAAAGAATGAATTCTGAAATCACACTGCTAAGATTAAAATATGGATTTTATCACTTACTGTTTTCTCATTTGAAGACTGGTACTAAAAACCATGCATTCCCATCTACATGTGAAGGTAATGTGAAGGTGCACACACACACACACGTACGTATCTTTATATTTTATTAGGAATAAATCTTGGTACATGGTAAGTGCTACATAATGTGTTATTACAATCAGTATCTACCAACTAACTACTATTTCTCAGTGAATGTGAAAAGTAATATATTAAGTTTCATTTAAATTAAAACTTAAGTATGGTGCTGCCACAAGAACAGAGATGTAGACCAATGGATCAGAACAGATAGCC
Source organism: Lepilemur ruficaudatus (assembly GCA_963574885.1). Classification (NCBI taxonomy): domain Eukaryota; kingdom Metazoa; phylum Chordata; class Mammalia; order Primates; family Lepilemuridae; genus Lepilemur; species Lepilemur ruficaudatus. The sequence goes on from CAUYRT010030631.1 coordinate 16,054, forward strand.
CAGATATAAAACCTTCCTTATATAGCCATCTGATCTCTGACAAAGCAGATGAAAACATACACTGGGGATAGAATCCCTATTCAAGAAATGGTGCTGGGAAAATTGGATAGCCACATGGAGAAGACTGAAACAGGATCTGCATCTGTCACATTCACAAAAATCAACTCATGATAGATAACAGACTTAAACCTAAGGTATAAAACTATAAGAATTCTAGAAGAAAATATTGGAAAAACTCTTACAGGTATCAACCTAGGCAAAGAATTTATGAAGAAGACCCCAAAAGCAGTCACAGCAACAATAAAAATAAATGGGACCTGATCACATTAAAAGCTTCTGTATAGCCAAGGACACAATCAATAGAGCAAATTGACAACCTACAGAATGGGAGAAAATATTTGCATGTTATAGATCTGATGAAGGGCTGATAACCAGAATCTAGAAAGAACTCAAGCATATCAGCAAGAAAAAAGTCAAACTACTCAATTAAAAAGTAGGCAAAAAGACATGAACAGAAGCTTTTCAAAAGAAGATAGACTAATGGCCAATAAACATGAAAAATTGCTCAATCATCCCTAATTATCAAGGAAATGCAAATTAAAACCACAGTGAGATATCATCTGACTTCAGTGAGAATGGCTTTTATCAAAAAAAATTCCAAAACAACAAATGCTGCCATGCATGAGGAGAGAAAAGAACATTCATACGCTGTTAGTGGGCCTACAAATTGGTACAACCTCTATGTTTTTCAGAAGTAGAAAAGAAAGACAGTTAAATTTGAATTGCATCTAAACAACAAATAAATTTTAATATAAATATGTCCCATGCTATATTTAGCTGATAATCCTCTGTTTCCTTCACTGGTAAAGTGATTTAGCTTTTATTATTTTTCTAAGAATGCATTTTTAAGAAGTAGTGGTAAACTACTCAATGAGATAAGAAAAGAAAAGAGAAATACAATTAGTAGAAAATAAATCTCCTTAAAGGTTAAGATAACCTTTTTATTTTTTTATTTTTTTGGTTACACTTTATATCTTTGCCTCTCCCTGGCAAGGGTTAGAGGTATGCCCCTCCCCACCATAATGCTCACCGCATCCCTCAGATGTGGGTCTACCCCTCCAACCCCCGAATCCCTGGCGAGCAAGATAACCTTTTTGTTATGAGTCATCTCAAGTCAAAAATTTAGAACTTTATGTTAGGTGTAGATATATACTAAGAAATTTCATGTATTTTAAAAATTACATCTTTAAAGTTTATTTTGATTTAATTATCCATTACAAAAATATCAAGTTCTTTGCACTAAATAAAATCCAGGAAAATTACTTGATTCAATTCTTATTATTAAAAGGAACTCTAATTGTCTGAGAACTTAAAATGATACAGATTTTATGAGAAGGAATGAAGAGAATTAGAATGAATAGATTGCTTTTAAGGGACAGAGTGATAATGGGAGAAAATACGGCTTGAGATTTGGAGATTAACTGGGTTAAAAAGTGTGTGTGTTTAAAAAATGATATGTGAAGAGGAAACAGAAGATATAAAATGGTCCATTTTGAAGCAATATGTGGATAGCATCTACCATTTGAACAGTGAAATTGATTTGTGCATAAAAAAATCACAGATTAAAAATTAAATAAAAATTCAAACAGCATCTACCTTACAGTTTTATTATTTATTTATTTATTTATTTATTTTTTGAGACAGAGTCTCGCTCTGTTGCCTGGGCTAGAATGAGTGCTATGGCGTCAACCTCAAACTCCTGGGCTTGAGCAATCCTCCTGCCTCAGCCTCCCAAGTAGCTGGGACTACAGGCATGCGCCACCATGCCTGGCTAATTTTTTCTATATATTTTTAGTTGGACAATTAATTTCTTTCTATTTTTAGTAGAGACGGGGTCTCACTCTTGCTCAGGCTGGTTTCGAACTCCTGACCTTGAGAGATCCGCCCACCTCGGCCTCCCAGAGTGCTAGGATTACAGGCGTGAGCCACAGCGCCCGGCCAGGGCTGGGGTATGATCCGACAGTCTGGCTCCAGATCCTTACCCGGTCGTCTCTGGAGCAGTTCCTCAGACGCAGACCCTGAAATGAGGGTTTGGGCAGAGCTGCTATAAAGGGAATCTTCCAGATGAAACCAGTAAGGGACGGGGTAAGCCAGACAGAGGAGACCAGCCATGCGAGGGTGTGGTCTCAGGCCCAGTCCTAAAGCTGAATTTCCCGATCCCACACAAAGTAGCTGGGCTCCTGCACCTGCCGGTCATTGGGCCGCTCCGGGTGGGCCCAATAGAGATTCTCGGGTGTTTTCAGCTCTGGTGGCCCGTGTGGAAAGAGCCACAGGTGCTGCCTGCTGTAAGCAAAGCACGTGGGTGCCGGGGTGGGGCACAAAACCAGGAGCAAGGAATTGGGTGGAGTACCCGTGCTGCTCCCTGACTCCCAGCGGGGGTCTGGCCTGGAGTGTGAAGTCCCCGTGCCGCTGGGCAGAGAGTAGAGCACAGGGGCTGTGCTGCCCAGGGAGAGCGGGGTGGGGGCCTGGCGGGGTGGAGGGGGCCGATCTGCGGTGGACCTCGGAGTTGGCCCACGGGATCTGCTGGCGGATTGGACGGCACCGGGGTGAAGGGGGAAGGCAGGACCCCAAGAAGACTCCTAGAGTTGTAGCTGGTGCAGCAGGGTGGACACTTACATCATGGAGGAAAGGAGGCAAGAGGGACGTGGGTTTGGGGGGTTCTGTTTTGCCCGTGTTTGCTTGAGGTGCCCATTGGGCATCCACATGGAGAGTTGTAAATTCAGTCGTGAGCTCAAGTGAGGAGTCAGGGTTGGAGCGGGGTGCGTGCGGGCGCCAAGAGCGTGCAGGGGAGACCTGGGGAGAGACGGCAGAGAAGGGCCAGCCGGGAGGGGAGCCGGGAGAAGCCAGGAGGAGACCCTGGGAGCAACCAGAGAGGCAGGAGGGGCCGGGAGGAGAGGGCCGCTGAGAGGGCGGCAGGCTGGGCAGGGTCCTGGGCTGCTGAGAGTCCAGGGAGAAGAGGCTAGAGCTGTCCCCACTGGCCTTGGCCACACGCAGGTTCCTGGCAGCTTGGTGAGGGCTGTCTCGGGAGAGCCTGCCTGGGTGGGCAGAGGAGAAAGTGGGAGAGGAGGACGCAGAGGTCATGCGCAACTGTCTGTAGGTCTGGCCGTGAAGGGGGCAGAGGAACGGGCAAGTCGCCGAAGGGAAGCAGTGGCCAGAAGGTTTTTAAAAGTCAGGAGATGCTTGGGCTTCTTGGCTGCTGGTGGTGACCCAGTGGTTTGGGGACTTGCTGAGGACAGGGAGAGAGGACGCAGGAGAAGGCCCCTGAGCAGAAGAGGCCTCTGGGCACGTGCGATCCTGATGGATGGACCCAGGCTGAATTAGAGGAAATGGGGTACAAAGAAGATGGGGGCCAATCACTAATTCCCGCCACCGAGGGGAGCAGGAGGAGATCTGGCCGGCCCCCTCCCCTGCTGTGGACTAAGAATATGATGGATAGTAGGAAGGCAATGCCTGTCTCGCAGGGCTGGCTTGAACACGCTTTGTAAGCAGGGGAGGGCCGGGCTCTTCTGAGTTCCTCCTGTCATCTTATTTCCAGATCTGTTCACAAGTGCCCACAAGGACGTTCCCATGCCCCAGGGCATGGATCCCCTGAACCCAGACCTGCCCTCCGGCCACCCACCGTGCACTGCTCCAGACCATGTCACTGGCAAGGTAACAGGTCCTCATCCTACTCCTGCTGTGCCCTGGTGCCTGCCTGTCGCCCGCAGCTCTTCACAGGGAACGGACACCATTCCAGTCTCCTCCTTCCCTGCCAAACCTCGCTTCTCCCTGTGGGATCAGGGCCACTAAGGTTTGCATTGGGCAGGATGAGGGTCCGGATAGGACGGAGCATCCAGGGATAGGACCGGGCTTGCTTAGAAAAGACCATCCGCCCCAAAGGTCCTGCTGTCCAAATTAGCTCAGCCTAGCAGGCGACACATTCTGCTACCAGCCCAGACTCCTTAGCAGCCTCAAGAATAAAAGGAATGGGATTCCCAGTCCAGATAGGTTAGAAAGAGGTTGCCAGGGGCCCCAGATCCTGCTGCGTAATTTCTCCCCTTGCCCCCAGCGCCGTGGCGTGAACCTAGCAGTTGATATAATTATCTCCCCGCCCAGCGCATACCACCTGCTAAGCACTTTGCCTACTTTAAGTCTTTTACACTTCACCACAACCTGTGAGGTAAAGGGCATTGTCACCATTTTATAGAGGGAGACACTGGTGTCCTGAGCTGTTAAGGACAGTCTACGGAGACCCAGCTAGGAAATGGCAAAGGGAAAACCCAAACCCAAGTCTGCTCTAAAAGCTGACCTGCCCCTCCTCGCAGCGCCACGCCGCCCCCTCCCATCTCTGCATGCCAGGGACGCCAGCACATGACCCTTGAGTGGGCAGACCCCAGCCTCATGGAGCACCAGGAGGCTGACCCCCACCGGGCTCCAGGACGCGTGCCATCTGCGGGCACAGCAGGGCCCTGCCTGAGCCTCTTCTCCTCTCGTTTCAGGACAAACAGATGGATTTCTGTTGGGATCCTTGGCAGGTCAGTGCGTTTGCCTGTTCCCCAGCTGACACCAGCCCAGGCACCCTGTCCTGCCAGCCCTGGGGGAGGGGGTCCAAGGACAACCATGGTGGGGACGGGGCTGTGGGAGTTGGTGGTACCTGCCTGGCTTTCCCTGCCCTGTCCCTGCCCAAAGAGGGGTGGTCGTGCTGGGAGATGGTGTCTGGCGGTCTGCCCCACCCTGCTTACCCCTCCCCCTTCCTCTAGAGGTGCTTCCAGACCACCAACGGCTACCTGTCCAACTCCAGATCCTGCTCCAGCAACTACAACGTGGCAGCCCTGGCCACCTCGTCCCTCGTGGGTAGGTTCCAGCTGCCCCTCTCATGCCCTTGGAGTTTGCACGGCCCCCCTGCATTGCCCCATCCCCCCCACTAGCCATAGGGGGGAGCAAGGCTGAGTTGCAGCTGGGAGGATTGCAGCATGTCCCTAAATGCCAGGCTCCATGCTGGGCTCTGTGGGTCACTGTAGGGACCAGAGACTTGGGGTTCCTGCTCCATGGGTTACACTGCTGGGTCCTCAAGCAGCTCTGAGGGGGTGGGCCAGAGTGCTCCGATGTCTGTCTGGGTGGTCTCCCTGCCTCTCTGCCAGCCACGTCACCTTAAGTTGGGTTCCCTGGACGCAGGGGCTGAGATGGGAATTGTGCGAGTGATTTGGGGAGGGGGGCTCTCAGGAGAAACCCACAGGGAGCGAGGGAAGCAGGGTGCCCACAAGGATGCAGCTGCAGGAGTCTAGTCTTTCCCAGCCTGACCCCTCGGGAGTGTGACCAGTACCACAGAACTGATGGCACTTGAAGGCAAGGAGGCTGGACTCATGTCCCCCACTGGTCAGTCATTGGCCACCCCTGGGGGTGGACGCCACAGCTCCCATTAACTCAGGGCAGGTCTCTGGAGAAGGGTGCAGGTGTGAGCCCACAGCAGCGACACCTGAGCAGCCGGGCATGGGCACACCGGCCAGGAGAGGGGATCTCGGTGGTTACCATGGCATCTGCCCTGGGTGGCCCCAGCCCAGCTTTCCGGGCCAGCGTTCTCAGACTGCCAGCCTCTCTGTCCCTCCGGCTGCCCCCAACACCCTGCAGGGCCCCACAGAGAGCCCCCTGTGGCCCTGCCTGCCCACGTGGGCCTGTGCTGTTCCCTGAACCTGAAATACCTTTTCTCCCCTCACCTGCGGTGACGTACCATGTCCTCCACACACCTTCTCTGATGCTGACAGTCCCCAACTGTGGGGGATCTCCCCCTTCTTCCTCACCCCCATCTTTCCCATTTTCTCAGCTCTAGTTTCCCTCGTTCAGACCCAACTTTCTTAAATCTTAAATCTCGGGGACCCTGGTGGCTCCCAGCTCTGTGTCCTCAGCCGTGGCTAATGAAGATGCTGTATCATTCCTGACAACCCCTCTCCATCACCGTCCACACCCAACAGGTCCACTCATCCCTGTAATGGCCCCTGACCCTCTAAGTAGGGTGCTCTTCCTAAACGGGGCTCTCCCCTGTCACATCCTCGTTTCCGCACCGTGGCTCCCTGCTGCAAGAGCATCCGCACCCTCGGGCTGGCTCTCTCAGCCCCAGTCCTAGCGCTGCCCCAGGTCCCCCCGCCCCCGGTGGTCCTGGACTCACACCAGGCTCTTCCTGCCTCATCCTCTTCTCATCCCTGAAACAGCCCAGTCTCACCTCCATCTGTCCAACCCCAACGCCAGGCCCCCTCTCCCAGGAAGCCTTCCCTGCCTGCTGCACTCACCCGGGCCTCACCCTCAGCAGGGCTGGCCCTGCCCAGAGATGCTCTCTTGAAGTGTGCTAATTAACAGATAACGGGGAGGGCTGGGGAATCATGGTGGTCCCTGAGTGGATCTCTGAGGGCAGAAGGGTCTGAACTTGGTCAGAAAGGGAGTGAGGGGTGTGGCTGGTTTGGGGAGAAGCACCCAGTGGGCAGGAACATTGACCGGGAGAGGGGCACTGGGAGGGAGCGGGCCTGCCAGTGGGAGGGGGCCGTAGAGCTCGGGGGCACGTGGCAGGGGGTGGGTACAAGGTGCTGGCTGCATGTGGGGCATTGGGCAGGTACAGGCCGTCGGGGAGGTGCAGGCATTGGGGGATGCAGGGCCTGTGTCAGGACGGTCGCCCACTGCCCTCTGCACCCCCAGGGGTGGTGCAGAGCATCAAGGACCACATCACAAAGCCCACAGCCATGGCACGAGGTCGCGTGGCCCACCTCATCGAGTGGAAGGGCTGGAGTGCCCAGCGGTCGGACTGGGAGCTGTCCCTGGCCGAGGACGAGCATTACTGCTGCCTACCGGACGAGCTGCGCGAGGCCCGTTTTGCTGCAGGTCAGTGTGGGGTTGGGGACCCTGGCCGGGGCCCTGCAGGGGCAAAGCTGGGTCCTCAGAGGACCCGGGTCACCGTGTGGGCATTGTCTCGGCAGAGAAATAATGGCATCGTGTGGACGGGGCATTTAGTGGGTGCTCTTGGTCACTGGGCATGGATCAGCAGCCCAGAGCAGGGGCCTCCGTCCAGCCTGTCCCAGTGCCAGCCCATGCTGGCACTGAGGGCCCCCCAACCCACGCCCCCATGGAGCTGGGTCTTGCTGTCCCCACAGGGGTTGCTGAGCAGTTTGCCATCACAGAGGCCACACTGAGCGCCTGGTCCTCGCTGGACGATGAGGAGCTGCAGCTGGAGAACAGCCCCCAGGACGCCGTCCAGCTCCAGGGTACGGCCTGGTGGCACCAGGGGGGTGGGTGGAGCAGAGCTGAGGCCAGATGCCTGCTCTGCCACCAAATGCAGTGTGACCTCTGGCGAGCCCCTTCCTGCCTTAGTTTCTTTATCTATAAAATGGGATCAGTTGTCCTTGCCCTGCCTGTTGCCCAGGGGGTGCCACGAGCCTAAAGGGGCGAATACTCATAGTGGATAATGTGAATTAAGTGCTCCCTGCGCTAAGGGCTGTGCACATGGTATTTCACGTAGTCCTCATGGCAGCCCTAGGAAGTAGGACCTGTTGTCCCCATTTTACAAATAAGGAAACCGAGACATTGAGCGGTTCACAAATTCACCCCGGATTGCATAGCTAGAGACGCCAGAGCCAGGATCTGAAACTTATGACCAGGCACAACCAACCACCTTTCCAGAACCTGGGTTCCTACTGAGGGCCCCAAGGAGCCTGGGTCCTGGGTGAAGCCTGCGTGTGCACGATGGCATTTAACCCTCCCTCTGACCAGGAGCGGGAGGGACGGGAGGGGACAGAAGCCCAGGAGGAGCCCTGGTTGTCCGAGTTCTCAGAGTGCACAGGCTGGCTCTGAGCGTACTCCTAACTACTCCGCTTACTATCTCAAGGAGGAAACTGGGCTCGGAGAGGTCCAGTGACTTGCTGAAGGTCACACAGCTCGGCAGTGACATGGGGATTTGGAGGCAGGTCTTCTGCCCCTTGCCCTCCCTCTCACACCCAGAGAGGGTGAGGTGTGGGATCCAGGACACTCTCCCTCCCCCCACCCCCACCTCATTGCTTTTCCAGACCTGGAGAGCATCTACCTGCAGGACAGCCTCCCGAGCGGCCCCTCACAGGATGACAGCCTTCTGGCCTTCTCCTCCCCCGGCCTCTCCCCTGACGCCTGGCCCTCTCCCGAGGAGCCCCCCATCACGGCGGCCAGCCTGCAGCCCCCCAGTCCAGCACAGCAGCATCGGCAGCGGCTGCCAGGGGCCCTGGGGCCCGAGGGTGGGGCCCGCCCGCCGGGCTCCCTCCTGTCGGTGGACAGCGGCTCCCTGTGGGAGGAGGACGAGGTGTTCTACAACTGAGTCAGGGGCTGCATGGGTCCAGCACCTGCGCACACCACGACCTTGCCTGGCGGGCGGCCCAGGCACATCGGGACCCTGCAGTCCAGGCCTGGGCATCTCTGGACCCCTCGGGGCAGATCGAAGGTGGTCTGGGAGCCAGCACTCCTGTGGACCACTCTGTGCCTCGGTGGACCTGCCTCCAGCTGTGGGAGCCTAGACCCCACCTCCCTTCGTCACTTGGCTCAGGTGGGCACCTTCCCCAGCGGGGTGTCTGCCTTCAGGGAGCTCAAGGACTCTCCGCAGCCACCAGGGCAGCCGGCCCCAGGCGGACACTTGGAGTGGGGCCTGGCCCCGGGGGGCTGAGTCCCTCCCCCACCCTTCTGAATATCTGCCCCCATCAAAGGGGGGGGTAGCCACATCTGGTAGCTAAGCCTCACTCCTCAGCTCCTCACGAGGACGTCTGTCTCTCCCAGTATCTGTCTGTCCCCCACTCTCTGAGCCTCCTCCCTTGGTGCCCGTGTACCCCATTCAGGGAGCCCACTCACCTCCTGGTCCTCTCAGCTCCCTCAAGGTTCTCTGAAGACATTAAAGTCATGGATTCACCTGATGAACTTGTCCTGGTCTCTGCCAGGAAAGGCGTGACCTCGGGCCCCTGGGCAGGGGGTCTAGAGGGACTTAGGGGAGGACCCCAGCCCCCAACGCGTCACAGAGCTGGTCGACCTGCTACCACCCAGCCAGGAGAGGCCCTGTGGGGGATGCCAGAGGCTCTGTGGACTCCCCAAGGAGCCACACCCAGGGACCCCACTTTATCAGCTGTGGCTAAGCCCAGGAGGGGACCAGCGCCAGGGTGAAAATCACTGGGCCCACAGGGTCCTGCTTACGCATGAGGACATCATAAGACCTGGTGGGAGACCCTCTCTCCCGGACATCGCCCTGCAAGGAGGAGGAGCAGGAGGAGGAGACGGGGGACCCAGCCCTGCAGCGCTGTGTGGCCACCTCGGCCCCAGGAGCTGCCTCTGGGGCCAGCACAGGGAAGGAGCTCAGGTGTCAGGGCGCCCCTGGAGCTGAGATGAGGGGACCAGCTTTATTTTTCTCAGGAGCCTCTGGCTGGGAAGCAGACACCCCCCAGCTGTGCCTGCCCTTGGTGACAGCATACTCCAATCTCTTCATTCACGAGTTTGATGAACATTCACTGAGCATCTGCCATGTGCTGTGGGGATTTTTTATGTTTGTTCTTTTTTTTTTTTTTTTTTGCCATCTCACACTCTGAGCTCTGTCCAAGGTGGGATTTGTCCTTCAAGGCAGCAGCTGTTGTCCCACCCCTGATGGGGCACAGTGAACACAGGACCCTGTTCAGGGCTAGGTTAGAGCTGCTGGGCCAAGGAGGTGAGCTGGGCTGGCGGGGAGGGTGTGTTGTGATGGGGGAGGAGAGGCAGGGTCTCTGCCCAGCCTTGGTCACAGGGCAGCTGAGGTGCCGTTTTCATCGCAGCAGACTGGCTCACTTCGGGGCCGGCGGATTTGTCAGGTTGGAAATTGCCTTCTTCATCTAGAACAGAGAAAAGGGGGGTGTTTTTGGAGGAAAGATGTGGAAGAGGTTGAGAGTAGGGGCGTCAACGCCCCTAATGGTCAATTCTGGGGTGACTGGGAGAGGAGCTGGTGCCTCCCCATTGCATTGACGGGATCACTGAGGCCCAGAGAGGGCCACAAAACAAGGTGTGGGTGGCCAGGCCCAGTGGCCACTCTGGGCCGGGAAGTGGGGCTCATCAGAATCCTGTGAGGCCCCCCAAATTTGGATGGAAGGGTGCTGGTGCCCCCCGCCTCCCCAGTCTGCTCGGGCAGGGTTCCTCCGCCCTCGGGACCCTGGTACCTCGGCCCAGGACACGGAGCCCACAGCTCGGCCCCGCGACGTCACGAAGAGCAGCTGAAGGTTCAACATCTCGAAGAGGTGGTGCGCCTGGAGGGGAACGTTAGGAAGCCCTGGAGGGCGGAGGGCATCCACGCTGCCTCTCTGGCCCACGTCCCCATGCCAGGAGCAGGGTGGGGCCTGGCGTGCACGGACGACTGGGGACTCGGGCCTGCGATGCCCAGAGGGGCCACGAGGGTGCGCCAGAGTCCGCGTGAAGGACTGAGCGGGGCTGGGGGACTGGGAGGGGCCCGTTACCCAGCGCAGAGGAGCTGGAGCCACCCCCAGGGGCCCGGCCTGTTTCTGGCCCCATCCCACCCCACCCCACCCCACCCCACATGGGGGCCCCGTCCCGAGTGGTTAAGTAGTTTGTCCAAGATCACACAGGGAGAATGTGGGCCTGCATTGAAACCCACGTGCGCCTTGATGCAACACCACTCTGTCTCCGCCCAGAGGCTAGTTCCTGAGCCCTCCCACTGCCCTAGTCTCTGCCTCACCGGGCGGACGGGGCAGGGACGCTACGCCCATTCTGCCGATGAGGAAGCAGGTCCAGGAGGAGCAGGAGGCAACATGGCGAGGTAGGGGAGCTGGAGCCTGGGTTTCCCCGTCGGGCTCTTCCCCTCCACCCCAGGGGCCTCGTCGGCCTGCATTGCTGAATTCCCCCCATTACCTGGTGCAGGGAGGTCTCTGGGGACAGCTGCAGGGTCACTGGGTCTGTGGGGCAGCCCCCAGCCAAGATGTCCTGGAGACACTGCTGACGATGGGGGAAGGGTTAGGGGCGATTGGGCCAGCCTCCGCCTTCCCCAGGCTGACCCTCCCAGACCACCTGTCCCGCAGGAGATCAGCCATCCCCAACTCACAGCCCTGCCGCCCGCCCACCCCCGCCCCAGCCAATCCCAGCACCCCTCACGAGTACCCACCTGGTGTCCTGGAGCCCAGGAAGGGGACTCAGCCTGGAGAGCCTGCACCAGCTGGGCCCTTCCCACGATGCCCACCAGGATCTGAGACTCTGGCAAGTGGAGAGGGAGAGGGAGACGGGCACATCGTAAAGATGAAGGAACCCACATTTCCTTCTGTGTGCCAAGAACTGTGCTGGGTGTTTTCATGTCTCCTGGGAACCTAACAGCAGCCTAAGGGTCTATTATAACTATTATCACCCATTTTACAGGATAGGAAACTGAGGTTCAGAGGCAGAGAGAGGCTAATTGTCTTGCCCAGGATCACTCAGCTCCCAATGTGGAGGTGTGGTAGCAGAGGTCGGGGGGGTAAGGCTGGAAGAGGGACAAGAGGGACCCTGGCCACCACTGAGATTCCCCACGTTGCAGGGCCTGAAGGCAGGAGCAAGCTGGGGACACCTGCGTGATGACGTCTGTGTGTCAGGGCTGGGCTTTCTCCTTTGTTCCCCACAGGAGGTTCTGTGTCTGGCTCTGCCCAGTGAAGCGTGGGTCCTACTGTGTGCTGGAGGCCCGGCACGCTTCACTCAGGCCCTGGGGACCACTGGAATTTGTGAGCATTTGGTTTTGAGAGGCCAGCTCAGGGTTTTTGCTTTCTGTTGGGTAAAATAAAAACTTGACTACTAGACATATAAATGCCCCTCCTCTTTTCTTTACCCATAAAGGTATATTTTGTTTTTTGTTAAATTTTTTTATCTTAATACATTGGGGGTACAAGTTGAAATCTGTTATACGTCTATACTGTGTGTGGTGGAGTCTGGGCTTTGGTGCACTCATCACCCGAGCAGTGTATGTTGTACCTATAGGTAAGTTCTCATCCCCCCCCTTCCCACCGCTCCCCTTTTAATAAACAATTAAAGCTATTTCTTGGGGCAGCAGTAGGGTCCCACATCCTGGGCCTGTCCTGGCTGGGAGCTTTTGCTTCCTGTGGCTCAAAGGGTAGAAAAGGACTTTGTCATTGAGGCCAATTCTCTCTGTGTTCCAGGAGATGAAGCCTCTTGGCGGGGCCATCCATATGTAAAAGTTTTCAAATGTGATACTTGATATATTCTGTAGCATTAATGCTAAAAGGCCTACATTTGGGGTGAGAACCTCTGGCAACCCCATACTGTATTGATCCCTATTTTCCAGATGAGAAAACTGTAGCTCATAGAGTTTACATGATTTACTCACAGTTCTTGAGCTCATAAATGTCTTTATTCTTCTTGGAGCAGGCATAGGAGTGACCCGTATGGTTGTACAGGTTGTTCACTGCACAAAGTACCTGCTCAAATGGCAAGTGGGGACTCAAATCTAGCTGTGCTATGCTCACCAGGTGTGTACCTTGTCTCATTTGCATGAAGGGTACATATGGGTTGACAGTAGCCCTGTGTGTCATTTGTCTTTAAAAAGATGCTTTTCTCATGGCATCAAGGGCTGGGCAAGGGGACTCGGGGAAAGCTTAAAGGGAAACCTGAGGGAAGCTTCTGGAAGATGCTAGTAGTGTCCCCATCATCCTACCCCCACACATTGGCCTGGTTTCTAGAATCCCAAGAGCTATTCCTGGAGTGTATTACAAGCACCCTCTCATTTTCCATTTAGACATATCAGCCACCCCAAAGTAGGGTAGTTATTATTTCCACTTTACTGATGAGGAGACTGAAGCTCAGAGAGGTGAAGTGACTTGCCCAGGGTCACAGAGTTGCTAAGTCACAGAGCCTGGATTCAGATTCCAGTCTGCCTGCCAGGCCCAATGCCCTGCTTACCCCTTCCTGGGCCTGACTCTCCAGTGTCCATGAGGAAGGCAGAGGCACCCCCCAGTCCCCCACATCCTCCTCCCTTCCTGCTGAGCACCTGTGCTCTCCACCAGGGGGTACTCGGCCACGTCTGTGGAGGTCACAACCTTGACCACCTCCTCCAGCGGCGTGTCTTTGGCCAGCGTGGTGATGGTGCAGTTCATGAAGTGCTCCACAGTCACGCGGTGGGAGCTGTGAGCAGAGGGAGGCTCCCCTCAGGTCCTGGGCTGGGGGGATATCGGAGCCCAGGATGGGCAGGGACACCTGGGGGCCCTTTGCTGGGAAACCAGGGACCCATGACTCTCGAGTGTGTGTGGGCAGGGACTGACAGTTTCCTGGAATGAGTGACTCCCAGAACCTCACGGTGGGAAGGAGCCTGGGGCCCACCTCACTGATGGCCCAGTTCTGAACCCCCAGCCCCTGGGACCCCATTCCCCCAGGACCCCATGTCGCAGACCAGTTCCACTTGGGTCTGTTTTATACACAGCCTTCCCTGGAGAATCCCATCTGAAGCAAAGTTAATGCCAAAAAAAAAAAACCAACTTTAAAAACCACTGTAGTAACCACCCCCATTTTACAGATTTTATAGGAAACAGGTTTGACAAGGTGGTAGCTTGCATGTGTTGGAGCTGGGCCTGGGACCCAGGAGCTCCCAGAGCCCCTAGCCCTGCTCCTCTCGGGCCAGAAGCTGCTCTGGTCCTGTCTGGTCCAGTGAGGACCTCAGAGCCCGTTTCCATTCTAGTTCTACCTCCAGCTCCCAACGTCCCAGTGAGCATAGCACTGGAGAGCAGGGAGGGGACCTCCTAGATCCGGTGCTGACTCTCTGTGTGACCTGGAGCAAGACACGGCACCCCTCTGAGCCCCAGTTTCCTCATCTGGCAAATGGGGCCATATCTGTCCTGCTGTAGAGACCGTCTGATGACCAGTAAGACACTGAGGCCTGGGGGGCCAAGGACGTGCCCAGGGTCACTGGAGACCAGCTGTATGTCAGCCTTTCCCACTGCCCCGTGTCAACTGCAGTGGCATTTCTTTTTGGAGGGGCCCTCCGACCCCAGTCCACCCTGGACACCGTCACCCCGTTAGCCAGCCCGAGGCCAGCACTGCTCACCCGATCTTGCGTCCGCGGATCCACGGCAGGTACGGCAGCTTTTTGACAATGATGGTACCATCGTAGAAGGAGGGCTGGCAGCTCTGGGCGATGGCGTTGGCTGCCAGCACCGCCATCAGCACAGGCAGTGAGTGTATAATCTGGCCAGTCAGCTCGAAGGCAAGCAGTGCCGTGGAGATGCTGTGTGTGACCGCCCCGGAGAAGGCCGCAGCCCCTGCGCGGCAGAGCCAGCAGGGAGGCTCAGGCCAGGGGCCAGTGTCGCTTGGAGGGCCAGGCTGCACACTATGGCCAGGGGCTAGGGTGGGAACTGTCCAGAGGCCACACCCTGGGCATTGTCAGAAGTGCCCTAACCCCTGGGGTTGGTGAAAGGAGAAGGGGTGGGCACCAGGCAGGATCCAAGAGTGCAATGGGGTTCAGGAGTGGTGGGGCTCACAGGGTGGCCCAGTGTCTGCTCCAGGCCCTATAGAGCCACCAGCTGATCTCCTAAGTCCAGCCCGGCCCTACAATGTTGTCTATCTGGCAGGGACCTGACCCACTCACCTGCCAGGGCATATGCCCCAGGCACGATACGATTGGTGACCCCTCCAGCCACGATGCCCTCGGGGAAGGCGACAGAGAGGGCCTCTCCCAAGAGGCGCCCAGTGGCAGCTCCTGACCAGAAACTTAGGGTGAGGGGGAGCCCAGCTGACCCGGCCCCCTCCATCCCTGGGGACCATTCTCCCAACCACCCTGGGGAGGGGGGTGAACCAGGAGCCATGGCCCTGCCCCAGTAGCCCCGAACCTCTCAGAACCTCAGGACCCCAGACTCACCGAAGATGAATACGGGCATGAAATACCCAGCGGGCATGGGGATCGTGGTGGCCAAAATCAGCATCCAGAACTGTGGGCAGTGGGAGACCCGAGGAGCGGAAGTGAAAGACCACTGAGCAAGGCACGGACAAGGGAGGGGCAGGACGGAGAGGGAAAGAGGGCTCCCAGGCACGTGCCCATGACCAGTGTCTGGTGTTGGGGGAGGAACCTCACCCTGATACCGTGCCCACTGTGTGTCTGGCACCATGCCAGTAGCTTTCCCTCTTCCCTCCTCAGCCTCCCTTTGTGGTGGAGACAGTAATTATTACCCCATATTAAAGGTGAGGAGACCTAGGCTCAGAGAGCTCAAGCAACTTGCCCAGGACCACACAGCGGGCAGGGGGCGGATTGGGGGGGCTGGGTGATGCCCGGCCCCCTGCTACGTGCTGCGGGGAGGCAGCCCCCGTCCCGACCTAAGCTGGCCTTGGCTCCGTGCACTCTCTGGGGCCCCCAGTGCCCACCTTCATAACCAGGAAGAAGGCGAGGGTCCCAAAGATGGTGAACTGCGGTTGGTACCATTCCAGCCACAGGTTCTGGGGGTCGGGCTCCTTGGGCCAGGGTGGGGACGAGTTCCTGGTCATCAGGGCCCAGGAGTTGTTGTCGAACAGCGAGTCCAGATGCTCACCCATGGACAGCTGGGGCAGGGCAGGTCGGAATCGGCATGAGGGGGCTGAGCCTCGGTCCCCAGCCCCCCTCACCGCCTGACCCCGCCTCAAATCCTACTCTGCCGCCTCCCAGCTGGGGGACCCTGGGCGCAGTTTCCTCATCTATAAAAGGAGCCCAGGCATCTCCCTTACCGGGCCTTGTAGGGATAAGTGAGATAACACACAAAAGGGGGGGCCACGAGTGGGGCTCCCCTCTCCCACCACCCCCGGCTCAGTGCCCCTTACCCGAGAAGCTATGAAGCGGCCAACGCCCGGAGGGTAGGTGATGGAGGCGAGCAACAAGGCCGCCAGGGCGGAGTACAGAGGCTTGCTGTGGGGGGAGGAGCTCCAGTGCCGGCCCTCCTCTTCCCCGACCCCATGGGGGGAGACAGGCCCTGCCCAGGCAGGAGCAGGCCCCCCACCCTGCGGCTGACTCCAAGACAAGAACTGGGGGGAGGAAGGGCAGGAGGGGGGGACATGGGCTCCAGGCCCTGGATCGTGGGGTCAGCCCCACGTGCTCAGTGCTCACACTTGGTGTGACCAGTTGGGGGACTGGCGGTGGGGGGGGGAGGGAGAGAGCTCCGGGCAGGGCCAGGCTGGGGTGCGGCTCATGCATCCTGGGGCAGAAGGAGGACTGCCCAATGCCAAGGCCAGGGGGCAGACAAGGTTTGGAGAGGAGGGGGCTACTGAGGGGGCTGGGGCTCAGTGAGGGGTATGGGCTCAAGGCAGGGTTGGGGGCTTAGTGAGGGGCTTGGCAGCCCAGTAAGGTAGGAGGGGCAGTGACCATGGGACCACGGGGGCTTGGAGACAGGAGTTAGCAATGAGAGCTGGGGGCTCCACACATGGGCTGTGGGCTAGGGAGTGGTTTGGGGGCTCAGTGGCAGGATGGGGGCTCAGCTGGGGGTCGGGCTCTCTATATAAGGTTGGGAGTCCAGGGGGGCTCCCTGAGAGGTCCCCGGGCCCCAGCCCAGAGCTCACCTGGTGGCCAGCAGTTTGGAGAAGAACCAGTTGGTCCTGATGAAGCCGAGGAAGGTCCTCTGGCAGAAGAGGTAAGCGCAGCTCAGGACACCACAGATGGCCCTGGGGGGCGGGGGGAGGTGAGTCCAGAGCCCTCCCCAGTGCCAGGGCCACAGTCCAAGCCTGGGGGAAGCCCCGACTCACCCCAGTGCCACAAAAAAGAAGATCTCTGGCAGGTCGTAGGGGATGTCCACTGGGAAACTGGTCTTGAAGAGGCAGGTGATGGTCTCTGGGGAAGGAGGGACGTGGGGAGCCACGATGGCACTCCTACCCCACCCAAACCAAGTCCCGGATCAACAGGTGGCGGTGGAGGTGGTGCCGGTCCTGACCCCAGGTATCCGTTTCCTGGCATTCAAGGCCCCCCGCCCCCTGCCCAGCAGCTCCCCTGCCCACAGGTCCCCTCATCCCACCCTCCATGCCCAATAGAGGTCTGCTCCCTCCCATGCTCCCAGAAGGTGGTGGGAGAGGGAAGAAGGGGAGGAAGGGAGGGCAGAAGGGAAGGGAAGGGGGAGGGGAGGAGGAGGGAAGAGGGGAAGCGCCAGGGGTCTCGCAGCCCCTCAGGCTCACCTTCCTCGCTGTTGAAGACAGACAGCAGGCGGAATGTGAAGGCCCCGCAGGTGGCAGCGAAGAAGCCCCTCCAGTAATCCCAGATGGAGAAGTGGGAAGACATGACCTCGATGCTGAACAGGACGCCTGGGGGCAACACTGAGCTCAGGTGGACCACCCCCCATCCCTGGATGCAGGGCCCAGTGTCCCTTCCTCCCTGACCCTCTGCCCTGCTGCCCTGCAGCGGGACACACAGGGGGAGGGGAGGGCCTGGGCCAGGAGGACCCAGGACCCCGCTGACCAGGGAGCATGTCCAGCCAGCCCCTCCGTCCAATGCCTATATGTGCCACTCTCCTCGCCGTGAGGCAGGGGCGATTATGATCCCTATTTTACAGAGGAGGAAACCAGGCTCAGAGAGGCCAGCTGGCCAGGGTCGCACAAGTCTGCGCAATGTAACCCTGAAGACCCTCGACAACCCCCCACACCTGGGGTGGCTGTGTCCAAGGCAGAACTGAAGTCTAGAATTAGCCCCAGTCCCTCCTCCAGGCCTCTCAGCTGGGCAGAGAGAGGGCAGGAGCGTGAGGGGGCCCCAGAGTGCAGGGGAAGGAATGAGGAAGCCCCAGGGTGCAAGGGGAGGGGTCTGAGGGGTCCCAGAGTGCACGGGGAGGGGTGTAAGAGAGACCCAATGTACAGGGGCCAGGGTTATGGAGCCCCAGGGTGCAGGGGTGTGAGAGAGGGTCTCACCACTGAAGGGTGCTGCGAAGACTGTGGCCACGCCCACCGCCGCCCCTGCCACCAGCATTTCATTTTGCTTGCTCTTGTTCTGGGGGGATGGGAGTCCTGGGCTCAGATCAGCCCCTCCCTCCTTCCCACTCCTCCACGGGAAGCCCACCCTGAGCCCTTACCCCAGGCTCCCCAATGGTCTTGGTGCGCACACGGCCCAGGTAGGCAGCAATCATGACAGACAGGTGCACGAAGGGTCCCTGCAGTGGCGAGGTGTGGGCACAGGGCGCAGGGACACTCCCTGGGGCCCAGGGTGAGGGGAGCAGAGGGAGCCTCACCCAGAGACAGCTGGCCTCCTCCTCCTCTTCCATCTCCCCAACCTCCAGGGATGTCCTGGAGTGGCTTTTGTCACACTCTGGGGACCTGACCTGTCTCTTCCCCCCAAGTCTGAGCTCCCTGAAGGCAGGGACTGGCCTGAGTCCCCCCAACCCTGCTTTGGTGGGCAATGAGGGAAAGGGAAAGGGGGCAGGCGGGGGTGCCCTCGTGCCTGCCGTACCACTTTGCCCAGGAAGATGGTGCTGTCGGCAGCCAGGGTGCAGGAGAGGCCCACCACCTTGGCCCCGAAGTTCTTGATATCCAGGTAGTCTTCTAGGACCACCCCCGACAAGATGGTCTTCAGCTCTGGGATTCCGGAACCTGGGCCGGGGCAGGCAGGGGCAAGATGGGGGCAACTGCTAGATCAAAACTCCTAACACTCTACAGCATTTTCACGTTATGCTCTGGTAGATCCTCATAAACCCTCTGACACTGGGATTCACAGGAAACTGAGCTGTCCGTGTTCCCAGCTGGTCCTGGCAGATGCTGTGGCAATGTGGGGGAACCCAGGGTAGAATCTCAGGCCATCCCTGGACACGCCCCTGGAGCTCCCATCCACTGGCCTGGAGCTGGAGGCATTGCTGAGAGGCCTGGGGGAGCTGTGTCCCCTCCACTGGCCCTCCCTGGCACTGCCCACTGGTACAGACCCTGCAGGGGAACCTGCCCCCGTCCTTCTGCCATGGCCCCGAGGAGCGCTTGGGAAGCAGGTAGTGCCAGCATCAGTCAAGTTCTGGCTTTTACTATGAGACTTTGGGCAAGTGACATGACTCTTTTTCTTTATTTTATATTTTTTATTTTTTTATTTTTTTATTTTTTTTTTGAGACAAGGTCTCACTCTGTTGCCCAGGCTGGAGTGCAGTGGTGTGATCGTAGCTCATTGCAGCCTTGAACTCCTGGGCTCAAGTGATCCTCCTGCCTCAGCTTCCTGAGCAGCTGGGACTATGGGCATGTGCCACCACACCTGGCTAATGTTTTCTTTCTTTCTTTCTTTCTTTTTTTAGAGATGGGGTCTCACTATGTTGCCCAGGCTGGTCTCAAACTCCTGGTCTCAAGCAGTCCTCCCGCCTCAGCCTCCCAAAGCACTGGGATTACAAGCATGAGGCATTGCGCTCGGCCTCGACAAGACCTTTCTGAGCCTGCTTCTCTGGCTGTGAAATGGGGCTGCTGCCTCCTGTACTCCCCCGTCAGAAGCACTGTGGGGTATGAAAAGGTTTTGGCCCATGGGGACAGGCGTGACAACTGTGGACTCACCTCCAGAGAAGGGCGTGATGCTCTGGGAGAAGCCCGAGGAGAAGGAGACGAGGGCCACAGGGTACACAGTCCAGGAGAGATACCGGAGCAGGTGGCCGTCCCCAATCTCCCGGTACAGCCACTTATGCGCTGGGGACAGCCAGGTATCAGGGAGCCACCCACAGCCTCTGAAGCCCTCAGGGCCAGACCCTCACTGACCAGGAAATGGAAGCTCAGAGAGGGGAGGCCCAGGGCCACCCAGTGAGGTGGCAGACCCTCAAGAAGAGGCAGGATTACAACCCTGGGTCCAGATCCCAGTTTTGCCACTTCCTAGCTGAGTGACCTTGGGTAAGCAACTCAACCTCTCTGAGCCTCTGTTTCCCCATCTATCAAATGGGCTAGTGATGAACTCTCCCAGGCCACTGAAGACTAAAGGAGGCCTACTGAGAACTAAATGAGGCAGGGTGTGGAGCATCAAAGACCATAGTGGGTCCTCATTACGGCAGCTAAGAGTCTCCAGAGAAAGTGTCTTAGGCCCTTCCTGCCCCATGCCCCACGTCCCCTCCTCCAGGGAGCCCTCAGGGTGGAGGCAGGCTGCTGAAGGTAGGGAAAGAAAGATCTATACTTGGTGGTCTAGGCAAGTGCTGTCCCCCCAGCCCCAGCCCCAGGGTAACCGAGCTGAGAGCAGGAGGAGGGGACAGGAAGGAACAGGGGTGGTATGAGCCGGCCGGGAGCTCAGAGGAGGAAGTGCTCTCAGGCACATTCTTGTCTTTCTCCCTTGTGCAGATGAGGAGACTGAGGCCCAAGTGGAGCAGGAGCCTGCCCAGGGTCACACAGCAAGTCAGGAGAGAAGCCAGGACCAGAGCCCCACCCACAGCCCTCCCCCCGCCCCCCGCTGCACCTGGAGGCCCCCGTGGCATCCCCCAGAGCGTGCCGGAATGCCGGAATGCCATAGTCCAGAGCAGGGCGTGCGTGCCAGGGAAGGTTACCTCGGACCACACGGCCGATGGCAAAGTTCATGGCGTAGCTGATCAGGGCCATGAGCACCCCCAGGGTCATCAGGAAGTACCAGTCCTCACCCACGCGGAACAGCTTCTGCTTCAGCCACTCAAGGCCACCTGGAGCGGGAGCATGGGGGCATCGGCGGCACAGCTCAGGGTGGAGCAGAGTAAGGGCCAGGCATGGAGTCTAGGGTGGTCCAGAGTGGGCTCTGCCTCACACGAGGGGCCGGGCAGGATTTGTGGTGCCTCTGTCCGCCCTCCCTCCCCACCCCTGCCCATACTGGGGCCTTATGGAAGATGATCAGAGAGCAGGGGCGTGTGGAGGGGGGCTGGCGGCTACAGCTTTCACCAGCATCTCAGCAGGGTCCGAAGCTCAGAGAGCACGAGGGTCTAGCATGACTCCTGCATTGTCCCAGGGCCTGTGGCGTCATCTCTCCTAGGAGCCCCCAGCAACGTCCCAGCCTCCTGGCTGCCAGCCCAGCCCAGAAGTTGACCCTCACTGGCTGTGGGAATCAGCTCCTGGGGTTGCACTTAGCCTCCTTCTGGGGTCCCTGCCTTCTCTGCCCCTTAGCTAAGGGGACAGTCAGGTCTCAAAGTGAACAATGCATGTGGGGCTCCAAAGAAAAAGGTCAAGTCCACAGTGGCCCCAGCCACTTGCAGTGGCACCAGCTGTCCTGGCGGCTGACCCTCAGGGCCCCTCATTGGCACCGACAGGTAAGGGTAGAAGCCTGGGTAGAGGGTGGCACAGTGACCAGGCCTCGGGCTATATCTCCCAAACGGCAGGATGCAGACGCCTGGCCCATCTGACCCACAGACAGATGGACAGACAGATCCCTTCCCCCCTGGCTCTCACCTCGGATGCCTTGGCGGATGCGGGGACATGGGCCCCACAGCTCCTGCAGAGTCACGGGGTCCCTCGAGGAGCCCTCTCGCAGGCCCACCAGCTCCTCCATCAGGTCCCTGGGGGAACAGACGGAGGGCTGGGCCCTGGGGAGCTGCTCAGCGTCCATGCCCTGCTTCTTGGCCCTCCCCATACTCTCCCTCCCAGGTAAAAGAAAAGGTTGTGTCTTCCTGTGTATGCGCAGGTGTGTGAAGTTATCCAGAGGACACGTAGGCCTCTGTGTGCCCTCATCACTGAGGATCTGTCACCGAGGGCGTGTGCCTCTGTGTGTCAAAGGGGGGTGGGGGCTTCTAGGTGTCCCCTGCCCCATGTCCAGCAGCAGACTGGACACAGGCAGGATCCCAAGCCCTTCTGAGGCCACCACTCTCACCCTTCTGGGATGCTGGCTGCTCCCACTGCCTGGAGCAGTCTCTTAGCCCAGGGCTGTCACTCTTTCACTGCGGGGTCCCCATGGAGGCTCTGCCTCCCTGTGCCTCAGCACCCTCCCCCACCACAACTCAGGTCACAGAAGCAGGAAAACCCCAGGCCCAGAAGGAGACCCCCGAGGGTCAAAGTGAAGTGCTGGCTCCTGCTCCTCCCCACCTCTGCCGTGCCCACCCTGGCCCTGGCAGGCCCGTGCCCCAGACCTGCGCCCAGCGGCCCCTCACCTGTCAGTCCGCCCTGCTGTGCCCGTGGCCGGCCCTCCGCTAACAGAGCCTCCTTGGCCTCCAGCTCCGGTGCACCTGGACAGGTGTGTGCTCCACCAATCAACAGCTCCCCCCCCCGCCCTGCCCGGGGTTTACTGTGGCCATTAGGAATGTCCTTGACAAACCAACCAGAACTGCCCAGGTTGGAGCGGTACAGGGCAGAGCTGCCCAGGGGGGAGCGGGGCTTCCCTTACCCGCCAGAGCTGTGCAGAGGGGGCGCTGATGGCTCCTGGGTGAGGGGCCTGAGAGGGGGATCGTGAGCACACAGTAGGGCTGTGAGGGGTCATCTGCTGGGGCCCAGGCTCAGGGCACTGGGTTCTCAGAGCTGGACACGGAAGGGTTTGAAAATGCAGGGAAGGGAGAGGGGAGGAGGCTGGGCAGAGTAGGAGAAAGCACCCGGGCACAGGTGAGTGAGGGCCACCATGACTGTACCCCCTAAGTGCCAGGCTGACATGACCCTCTGTGAAATTACCGTGAGTGCTCAGGAAACCCAACGAGGTGGGCAGGGTTATGCCATTGTAAAGCAACGGCGTCTCTGCAAGGTGAGGCTGCTTGTCCCAGATCACAGAGGCCAAGGGCACCCCCGGGGCTCCCACCCCACTGTGCTCCGCGGTCCTACCTTGGTGGCCCATCTTGTCCAGGCTGGGGGGAGGTCAGCAAGCTGCAGCGAGGCTGTGGACTGTGGTGGCTGCAGCCCCCAAGGCCCAGTGAGGTACTTGGACTTGATCCTTGTGTCCAGACCCTCTAGTCTCAGGAAACGCAACTCACAAACCACAACGTCCAAGGGGCTTCTGCGTAAATGCCACAGAGTTTGTCCCATCCCAACAGAGGGTGGCAGCTTGGGTGTGCAGGGACAAGAATGAGTTGAGTGCCAGCTACATGCCACGAGCTTTACATCTGCAACTCCGCTCCTCATCCCCATGCCCTGTGAGTTGGGAATAGCATTAGCATTTTGCAGAGGATGCAGGAGGATCAGAGAGGTACAGTCACTCTCCCACAGTCACACAGCAGAGGCTGAGCCCAAACTTAGAGCTTCCTCTACCACAAGCTCCTCCAGCTCCTGAGGCTTAATTGGGGCGATGTTTTGGGCACAAAGCAGAAGATTTGTGTCTTGATGCCACTTTTGGAATATTTGGGCAAGAGATCTGGGGCAATTGCCCCTCACCCCACCCCTCTGAACATCATGATGGCCCTTCAAGGATTTGTTAAAATCCTTGTGAGTTATTATCTGCCCCTGGATGCTGGGCCACGTCAGTTCAGAATAGGAGCAGGGGTGTGCGTTGTGGGCGGTGGGCTTGGGGTTTGCTGCTCTGCATGGACCCGGGCCCACCTTGATTTGGCCACCCTGAACCATTGGCTGCTCATGGTAACAGGATAACTGGCTGCCTGGTTAACATTCCAAGCCCCGGTCTTCTACTCTTGGGCAGCCAGTGGCTACAGTCCCACCCTCCCCGCACCCCCTGGCCCATAAGCACCAGGAAACTGAGGACAGCAAGGGGACACAGTGCCCAGGGCAAGTCCCTTCCAAAGCCATTGCCCCCACGTGCCAGCCCCCAGTTTCTCCCTCTTCCACATCAAGGGCCCAGCAGGAGTGGAGGTGGCTGAGTAGGGAGA
>CAUYRT010030632.1:0-43216 GCA_963574885.1 Lepilemur ruficaudatus
GCTGGAATTAATCAAGGAGAGCACCCAGACTTTGCAGGGAAGTAGGTCGGGAATGAGGGTCTGGACGACTGTGGACCACGGTATGTTTCTGCAATGTGATGGTGTTGGATGGTTTCCCTGCTGTGCCACCTCCATTGGCTGAAGTGCAGAGCAACCACCAAGATCCGTGTGCTCGTCACTGTGGATCTCACCCCTGTTCATCATTTTTAAGTGACCTCAGGTGATAGAGCCTGCCAATATTCCCAGAGTTTCCTGTAGGATGTGTCAGAAGTGAGCATCCTGTGAAGACTCTCAGAATTCTAGGGAGGCCAAAAAGCTCACTTTTCCCCTGGAAAAAACAGGGGCTGGAGAGTCTCTGTATGGGGTGCTGTGCTGTCTTGGGGAAGTGGAGACACAGAGGGGACTGTCTTCTCACTGTTTGGTCATGGCTCAGTTTTGTGGTTCAAGGGGGTGTCTCACCCTCACTCCCAAGTTCTGGAATATTCAGGGTGGGACTGTTGCCTGTGAGTACTTGATAATTGGATTTTGGGGTGGGGAGGGAGAGAGTGAAGCCAGAGAACTCCCATTCTGCCATCATATTAAAGTCATCACTTTAATTTGTTTTTTGGTAAAATTTATCATAATGTGATCCACAAGTTTAGGTAAATGAAAAAAATAAATGTAAAATCTCTGTTTGATGTGAAAGCAGAAGTTCAGGAAAATCCTGTTTAATTTTAACCACCCAGGACTTTAACTGGGGATCTATCTCTCTGTGATTATACTATAACATACATGTTATTTTATAGTAAGGTACTATCTAAAATTTAATATTTGACATTTTGGCTCAGAAATAATAAGTGAAAATGGTATTTTCTGGAAGTAATAAACAACTAAAGGAATTTTCTAGGGTAAATAAGTTGATTTATCCTTTGGGGTCTGTCTTTATTACTTATCTCCGCTATTTTATCTTGTCCCATTCTATCTTATGACAATATTTATGTATAATTTTGACGTTTTGTCTTTCCGCTATCCATCTGCTAGCCAGTTGTCTAACATAAAATTAGCATGTTCAGAAATGTAAATGGCAATAGAATGGTCCCATACGCCTCTGCTTCCATAGCTACCAAAGCAACATTTATCAGCCCATCTCTGTGTGTACATTAAAAAAATAAAAAGCTAGCAATGAGAGCTCTACAAATCTGGTGTTCTGGCACAAGATTTGTGATGGTAGTAAATGTAGTATTTGCATATTATCCCTGAAAATTGTGTCCAACTTTTAAAAATATTTCTAATTACTTTGAAGCTTTTGAGTAACGAGAAATTGACAGTAAAGATTTCAATAACTTTTTGAAAACATAGGAAATTGCAATGATATTAAAATCAATAGTCTATCTGTTCTCACAATGGAAAGTCTCAAAATTAAAAAAAAGCAAAAAAAATTAAAATATAAATTGAGAAATATAACTACAGAAAAATAAACACAATGCCTGGCATCATTAAATGACAGTATTTAAAATGTTATATTCTTAATAGATTAAATGAGCTCCTAAAAACACTTTTAAAAGCTCGGTTCCCTTTCTAAGTTAAGATAATAGAAGTAGAGATATTTTATAATATGTGAATGTATTTATAAGTCAAATTTAATCTATTATTAAGAAAAATTCATATATTATTTTCATTAAAATCAGGAATAAAATGATTCTGCTCCTAAAATTATGTATTAAATATTGTTCATCTAGGTCTGACCAGTGCACTCAGACATGAAATATAAATGAGATTTTGGGAAATCAGCTCACTACAAATTGTGACTGTAAACATTGTACTGTAAATGTTTTGTAGTTTTCCCCCAATAAAATTTTTGGAAGGAAAAAAAAAAAAAGAAGACACTGAGAACACAAACATTAAAAAAAAAAAAGAAGAAGAAAAAACATTATGAACTTGTAACTTGATGTCTCAAAAGTACAAAATCAGACACTGAGATTTCCAGACACTGAATGCTAGGTGCCTTGATGCCTCCTCACATTCCCAGCACTGAAAGTCCTGGGTGATTATCTGCAACTTGGTTTATACACTTTATCGTACTACATTCTTCAAAAACCTCCATGGGTTATAATTAGTTCTATGTAAAAGAATATCATATTTTAATAAGTGGCAGGTTTAAATCAATACAGAACTCTCTGGAAAGTGTCATTCTCTCTTTAATACTCTGATCCTAATAGAACTGGAGAATTCACATTCTGCAAATAATAATGAAATAAATGAACACATTTATTAATGAGTAAAAAGTACAGGGGCAAAGAGATTATTTACGGTAAATCTTGCCGAGGTGCCCTTTATCACTGACCGTGTTTCAGTTGAGCGTGGCATTTCCGTGTTGCGTAGCAGCTGGTTTATGAGGAAGCTTTGAGTAAACATCATAAAGAGGACAACAGGTGAGTTGGCTTCTATCAAAGACAACAACAGGAGAGGTATCCATGACGTCAGTATCCTGCGGAAAGCATAATTTCTTCTTCACGTGGTTTTAGTGCCTGTAGAAGATAACGGTTCGTTAGTTTCATCCTTAGGAGATTAATACAGATTATCTTTTTCATCATATGGCTTGATGGGAAACTTTTGCTATTTGATCATCAAAAATGGTTCTGAGATTTTTGTTTACACTCTAGAAAGATTTATTCAAGTGTGGTTTCAAGAATATGCAAAATATATTTAAAAATTACTAAATATTTTTACTAGTAGTGAAACAATTGTGAGTTTTGGTAAAAGCCTTAATAAGAAGAAAAGCCATAGACTTAAAGCTTTGTAAAAATATGATTTTACATGTGCCAAAGAGATTTATTTATATTAAAAAGCATTCATACTAATGATAAATCTCTTATCTCTGACTTTATCACAATGTGAAAATAACGGGAGGTACATTTTACTTGGCACAAGATCTGCATTTAATTTTTCACAGTTTAGACTACTTACCTTTCCAGCACATTTTTATGGGCCCGTAGTTCATTATTTCCACAAATAGTTTAAATTACAAAATATAAAGTTACGCTTAATTAAATTAAAATTTGGTATCTTATGTGAGGTTTCAAGGGTTTATTCGACATCTCAAAATCCTACAAATCCTAAAGTCAAGAAACCCTGAAGAGCCCCCGTGTCCTCACTTCATGTAGCGTTATTTACTCCCAGAGGATCATCGTAAACTAAAATTTTGTGTTAACACCTGAAGAAATGACTCCACTCGTATGATTCTGGTTCTGATGCAGGAAATTTTATTTTCCGGATGAAACGTCGGAAGATATGTTCACTCGAGCCTCAGTGGAAAGTTACTAGGCGTCGTCAACAGCCAGAGCAGCGGTAAAACTCCAGGGTGTTGAGACTCAGGTCTCCATGTCACAAGTGAGGAGCTTTAAGCCATCTTCAGTGAGGAAGAACTATCTTTGCTGAAGACCTCAGACCAGAGCCCTCAAGAAGCTTCTAGTCAGTTTTTTGAGAGGAGGTAGCCTTTTACCCAGAACGTGGGTCAAGACGGTACCTGCAGACAGGAGACGACCTCTGCCCAAGATCCGGAGACCCTCTGAGTGAGCAGAGGCGCCGACCGCCCCCCTGAACCTGCCTGCGTTTGCTCTGTTCTCTCACGGGTGTTTTCTTTCTCCTTCATTTACTTGTTACTAAATGTGCACTATGAACAGGTTCCTTAACCTCTTATATATAACACCTGTAAGCGTTCTCTTCTTATCTTCGTTTTTGGAGCCTTTAGTCGCCCCCCGTTATGTGTCCAGTATCTGCCTTTCTATTAAAGTGCGCATCCTGGGTAATCACCGTGTGTGTGTCAACACCTGCGCTCGTCTGGGCGGCGGCTGCTCCTGACGCGCGTACGTACAGCAAGAAAGACGATTTCCTGCATGATGAGCCTCAAGCGTCAAACGACTTTTTGTCAGAAACATAAAAATAGTGTCAAACTATGTTTAGATATGGAAGTGTCTGTTCCACTGATGACACTCGGCAAGCAGTCCTAGAATTAACAGTCTGTCCCTGAAGCCATACTTTCACAGAAACGGAGCATCTTTACTCCCAGCCTCTGCGTAAAACGTGACGACAAGCCCTGCATCGACCCTTCGCTCGGTATTTTTGTGCTGTGTGCTCCAATGCGTCCCCTCCGGAGTCTGAAACTGTGACAGACATTGCTCCGTCAAGTGATCCGACGAATGACCCTCAAACAAAAAGAACGAAAGAAATCCCACGCTGACAGCCGTGGAGAGGCACCGGCAGAGCCCTCCCGTGTGTCCCCGGCACGGCGGGAACAGAACGGATTTGAACTGGCTGTGCTCACAGACCAGACGTCTACACACGTGTCTGTGCATGCGCGTGCACTAAAACACACACAAAGGGCTAATCTGGCCATTATTTTATAGAATTGTCTATCTTTGCACTTTATATATAGATAGATAAGTGTATATTTTATAGAACTATATAACATGCGTATCTTTACATTGTACATATATACTTCATATATATGTATGTAGATGAACATACGTGTGTGTATGTGCGGGATTTCCTGGATGGAACTTCTTTGAGAAGTGCTGTTCTAGCAGGTTCTTTTTAGCGACTGCGCGGTATTCTTGGTGTGAATCTGGCTTCATGCATTCAGGCATTTCTCACTGCACGTTTTCTGAGTTTTCTAGTTTTTCCACTGTGGGGATTTCTGCAATAAACATGTCCTTGTGGCCACTGTGCCTTTACCTCGGTGAGGAAGATTCCCCGGAGTGAGACTGCTGAGCCGAAGTGTGCGTGTATTTTCAATCTCATAATGTTACCAAATTGCTTTCCAAACAGGCTGCGACAGCCACGCACCCCCAGCAATCCGTGGAATTGCTCTTTTCCCCATTCCCAGCATCGTAGACCTGGATTTGATTACGGTGCCTTCACAGCGGATGCTGATGTCTGGCGGGACGAGTGTACCTCCCAGTTTTAATTTTTCGTATTTTTCATGCTAATTTCCAGCCCGATTTCCTGAATTAAAAAGAAATAAAAGCCATTGTGCTCCTTTAAACTTGTGCACCTCCTATGATAAGTTGGGAGAAAGTAATACTGTCTGTCTTCTTATTCCATGAAGTATTTCCATCCAAGCATGTGGCATACTTTTTCTTTTGTTGAGATTTTCATTTATGTCTTTCAATAGGATTTTATTGCTTTACTTATATGGGTTCCATGCCTTTCCGGCAGACATTGCTTCTAAGCATTTTATTGTTATTGTATCCATTGTGGAAGGAATTGCTTCCCAGTTCTATTTCTAGTCTTGCTATCCTAGGGATACACTATTGATTTGTGTAATTACAGCTTTTGTCAACTTTCAGCTCAGCAAAAGACTGTCAGAAATACTGTTGAGCAAGCAATGCTTACTTTGTTGGATTTGCCGAAAGAAGAAAGAAAAATAATCTTGGTCGATTCTTAGCAGCACCTCAAAGAGGGAAAGCGGAGAAGGTTGGGGTTCTGGGGTGCGGACTGGGTAACTGATGTTAAGACAAGTCTTGCAAGGTGGGAACTGCATGAGACCAGGCAGGTGCATGACAGGATGACTTTGGATTCACAGGCATTGAGAGATGACGTCTTAGACCAGGTTTGGTCAACAGGCTATTAGTCTTTTTTATGGACTTCCTCAAAATTATGAACTTTTGTTCTACAAACGATAACATCAAGAAAATAAAAAGACAGCTCAAAAAATAGAACAAAATATTTGCAAATCATACATCTGGTAAGGTACTTGCATCCAGACTATATACAGAAAGCTTACAAGTTGGTAGTAAAAAGACAAATAACCCAATTAAAAAATAAGCCAATGATTTGAATAGATATTTCGCCAGAGAAGATATACAGATGCCCAACAGATACGTGAAAAGAGACTCCACAACGTGAGTCATCAGAAATGCAAATCAAAGCCCCGAGACACCGTTTCACACCCACTAGGAGGACTGTTATCCAAAAGACAGACAGTAACAAGTGTGGGTGAGGATGTGGGGAAACCGGAACCCCACACGGCGCTGGGGAGAATGCGAACGGGTGTGCAGCCACCGTGTAGACAGTTTGACAGCTCCTCGGAAAATTAAATAGGGACTCACCGTGTCACCCAGCGACTCCATCCCTGTATATATGCACGAAAGCATTGAAAACCACATTCAGATATTCGTATACAAAATTGTAGCAGCACTGTTGATTCACCGAGAAGTTTACATTTTCTAACTTTTCGATAGATGACCCCGTAGTCAAATGCATTTTAAAAATGTAAGTCCGTGTGCTTGCACGCATAGTGTTACATAAATGTCACGTGTTTGGGATGATCCCAGCCAGCATCTCATATTTTCATGCAAAACATGAACCTCTCTCTCATGCCAAGATACACACACACACATCTCTAACCTCTCTCTAGTAATTTAATAACAGGGGTATGAATTGTCACTGCGTCAGCCAGATTTATTTTTTTAATTTCAGGTCTAAAAATCCTAGCTAGAAATTTAAACATTTCACCCGTCAGTCCCCAAATCTCGAGTCATTAATAACTGTCAGAGTCGCTCAATTGTTAGGTCACTGTCTCCTCTTCCTCGGACCTTCTCCCGTAGGTCTGGGTGTTGCTCAGAGTAGTCAGGTGTGGCTGTGCTATTGGGGCCACCAAACTGGGATAGATAGGTACCTGGCTGAGAAGGTGAGGGGCTGAAACGTATCCTGCTTCCTGCTCCCACCTGGGGCAGAGGGTCGTCCCCCCAGATGACCAGAAAAGGCGTTGAATGGACTAGAGGATGTTCTGAGGAGTTGGCCCTCCAGACCCAAACATGTCATTGTGATCTGATTAGTGACACCTGGGAACTGCTTTGGAAAATACTTTGTTATGGAAAATGAAGGCGTGGTCAGGGCAGAGGCTGACTCTGTTACTGAGCTGACATTTCTCTCTAGGAACCAACGACTTCGACACCACAGAAGCCACTGAGGTGACCTGCTGTCTGCACAGAACACCGTTCCCTGGATTCCATTCTGTAGTCCTTTGAAAAACAAAAGGAAGTGTATATACAAATACATACTCAATGCTTTCAAAAATGTCACAGAATATCAGGTACCAATTACTGTAGAGCATTGAAGGAAATTGAGCAAGGCTTTTAAGCCATTAAGAAAAAACATTGAAATGGTTTGTTTGGTTTTGTTCTCTTGCAGTGACAATGGGAAGAAATGCAAAGGCCATTCCCCTTTGTATCAGATAAGAAAACTGCTTTACGAGCACTGGTTGTTATTGTTCTATGTGAGCATTTTCAGTAAAAAGCAGATGACAATTCTGTGTAATCACCAAATACATTTTTAAAAGTCAAGCAAGTCAAGAGTATAGAATCAAACATGAAACTTCCCCCGACACCCTGCACTTCAAATTGAGTCCTGCAGCGGCAATGAATCTTAATTAATGGCTGACATTAAGAAATTGACTATTTCTTGACATTTTCTATATATGCACAAATCACACATAAACATACATAATATTTTTCCAGAAAAATTGTCTTAGTATAAACAGCCTTTTTAAATTTGATTTGTTTTTTCATTCAATAACAAACTGTGGGCATCTCTCAGTACAGAGTAAGTAGAATCTATTATGGTGTTTTAAATGTAGTTTTCCATATTATACCTTTAATATAAGATATTCCATTTACTGATGTTTCGGTCTTTTCAGTTATTCACTGGTAAGCAATACTTCAATTAAATCCTCATTCATATATTTTCCTGAAGAAGACACTCCTGGGTATTTAACTGGGGGATTGAAAGGCATGGGTAGGCTGAATAAATGTTCTCTTCCCTTTCCCGCCAAAACGTCCATGTTCTAGTCTCCAGAACCTGCGAATGTGACTGTATGTGACCAAAGGGAATTTGCAGAAATGACCAAGTTAGGATTTTGGGGTGGGAAGACTAGTCGGACTCTCTGGGGACCTGACTGCAATTGTAGGATCCTCGTAAGAGAGGTGCAGGATGGTCAAAGGCAGGAGAAGGTGAGGTGGGAGGAGGGCAGGCGTCACACATGTAGACAGGTAGATACAAATGCAGACGTGTGTAAACTGGGCTTTGTCCGCTACGCACATCCCCTGGCACCGTTGGCCGCAAGGGCACAGAGACACGGTCCTTCATCAGCGCAGATCTCCGTTTGTAGATACCGTTCCCCAGTAAGGGCACCTGGGCTCCTGGGAGAACTGGCTGATTCTCAGGTTGGGGCAAGAAAATTACAAGATGGCCGTGGAGTGCTTTTTGTGCTAGAAAACAAGGAATGGCTCAAAGAAACAAAGAAGAAAAGGTAAAGAACAGGATGAGCTTGTCACAAAGACACACGTGTCAGTCTGAAAGAGCCCCAGTAGCCCAAAGCCAAAGCGATTTAAGCAACAAGATGACTAATGATGATACAGGAGTCTAACTCAAAGAATTTTTTAAATGGTTGAATAAATAAATGGTGAAAAGTAGGCAAATCTTCCTTAGGGAAGAGTTCTAAATGAGATCTGCAGTTACTTGTTCCTCCAGGATTTTAGAGTTTAATTCCTTTCTCTAGATTTAGTGACTAACTTACAATTAGATCATGGAAAGGATAACATAGTCCCTTTAAGGTGAAGAAACCTGAAACTGTGTCGGCCCAGCGCTCTGGTTGGAGCCGTTTCTCTCTAACGTCCATCTGGAAACATGTTCCCATCTCGATGGTACTAAGAGGTGAGGCTGTTGGGGGGTGGTTGAGATGTGTGAGTTCCACGCCCACGAGGGGGTTAGTGCCCTACGGCAGGGCTGGAGGGGCCTGGCCTAGTCCCCCTTTGTCCGTCCACTCTGCTGCCACACGAGCACAAGGTGTCCATCCTCTTGTGGCCCTCTGTCCCTTCCACCTTGTGAGGACGTCAGGACGGAGCAATCTATGAGGAACGGGCCCTCGCCAGCCCCCGAACCTACCGCTGCCTCGGTCTTGGACTTCCCGGCCTCCAGAACTGTGAGGAAGTGAAAGTTCTGTTCTTTATAAATTACCTATTCTTAAGCATTCTGTTATAGCAGCACAGACAGACTGAGACGCCGTGTGATGGAGGTCACCATTGCCAGCGACACATGACACAGCCGTGCGCCTTCACATGACGAGATGACCAGGACACGGCACCTGTGCACTGTTCCTCCCCAACCTGTGACGCAGGCGAAGGTGAGAAGACGTCAGACAGGCCCAGACTGAGGGGCATTCTGCCAAATATCTACGCAGGGCTCTTCAGGATGCTCAGGCCCCCAAAGCAAGAAAGACTGACGAACTCACAGATTGGCAATGAGCAAGCAAACATCACGATTGCTGGGATGAATGTGGGATCAAAGGAAGGGATGTCAGTGAAAACACTGATGAAATCCAAATTTAATCTGAAGTTTAGTTAACAGTGTTACACCGATGCTAATTTCTTAGCTGCGACCAATATACTGTTAAATACGCAGGACAGCTATCTGAAATGCTAATGTTCGGGTAAGCTGGCTTAGGGTATGCAGGAAGTTTTTGTACAGTCTTTGCAACTTTTTGATAATCTAACATTATTCCAAATAGAAGGTTAAAAAATAAAAGAAGTTATTCAGCACTGAAATATATAATCTCAGAATTCCATCAGACTCCAAAGATACTGTGGAAAATACTAGGAAAGCTTTAATAATATCAAACATTTTCCTTAACGTGGTAATGAAAGAGTCATGGAGCTTTAGTAATTTGTTACATGTTATCCTAACTACTTTTTCCCTGTTGGAATTATTTAGGGAAAGATTTCTGAGGACATAAGGTACAAACACCATACTATTATTGAAATAAATATAAAAATTTTCCATTTGTTTAAGGGGTTTTTTTCAGTAAATGACTAAGTCTGCTAATTTATAGAAATATACTTACCACATAAATTCAACTTATCATGGTGTTAAACAATTTTTCTTTATAAACTTTTACTTGAATAGTTCTTTTTAGACTCTGCAAATCCTGCTGAGATTATTTTAGTGAATATTTAGTTCTCTGTGATTGAAAGAACAAACAGTACCCAAGTGTAAGGTACTATTCGGTTTTCTATGCTGAAGCATGTGGGTTCCCCCCCAATATGCTTTCGCCGAATAGCAAAGAAAAACCTGTTCACGTTGCCACAGAGTGAGAAAGTGGCCTCATGAAAGCAAAATCAGTTTTCAATTCTTCCTGACTTTTTGTTCCGCCTGAAAGCTAAATATAATTCCTTTGAAACGAAATGTTAACAGAATCAAGGACCTCCCATGGACTTAAATGCATGACTGCTATCGTTACAACCTGTAGAAAATCTCAAGATACTGCCCACGCCAGAGAAAGCATTCGAAACACCGAACTCCAGAGATTCGGTAGTTTTCCTTAAAATGAACCTTCGACTAGACGCACCGAGACTTCTCCACCTCCCTGCTACCCTCGCTGGGGTCCTGAGCACACTCTTCTGTGTTTCTTTTTTCTGATATTGATAGTATGTTCTGGATCTCAAAAAATCCTTCCCTATCTGACTTAGTAATTCTTATGAGTCAAAATTATGACCATTTTCTTAAAGCCTTTTGATGTTCAATTCTGATAGTTACATCATTGGTTGAATAATCATCAGCTATTTAAGACAGAAGAAAGTGAACACAAAGTGTCTGTTTTTTTTTTTTTTTGCCACCGATGGACATGAACCCTACATTGCTAACTAAATGTTTCGCCACTCCATAGTTTCTTTGTTGCAAATAAGACTAAGGTTACAAAATCGATCTGTGCAAGTCATTTACTGCCATTATCTTTTAGACTCTTTATCTCTAAAGGCTGAGACTATCCTAGGAGCCTAATGATGTACAAAAACAAGGTCTGGTTACTGGGCGCAGGGGCTTGTGGTCTCCCAATCTTGAGTTGACAATCTGCTACCTTGCATAGTATTTCTTTTATTTTTTTAATTTCAGCGTATTACGGGGGTACAAATGTTTAGGTTACACATATTGCCTTTGCCCCACCCGAGTCAGAGCTTCAAGGGTGTCCACCCCTAGACAGTGCACACCGCACCCATTAGGTGTGAATATACCCGTCCCCTCCTCCCCCTCCCACCTGTCGTTTCTGTGTTGTTCAAATTTATTTTCTTCTAAATTCAAATATATGCTGTCCCCCTTTTTTGTCCTATACCATTTTCATATTCTATAGGAATGTGTGATGTTCGTAACTGTACTGCCGGAAGCCACTACACAGTCCTGTGGTGCTTGTGTAAGCAATCCCACAGGGCTTCGGTCTTCTCAAAACACGTTCTGATTTCCTTCTCGTTCTCTCTCTGCTCTGTTTCTGATCAGCTATTTGAGGAGGGAAACTTCTGACTGTCAGTATTTTTTCATTATTTAAATTTATTACATTTCACATGATATTCTATTGCCATTTGGTATTTTCTTGAGTTGTAAACAAGCAGAATTTTTTGATACGTATATTTAAATGCAGAATATTTCTCAAGTGTATGGAAGAAATGAGTAAGCTCGATTCACGGTGTTAATATTCAATCACTCACACAATGTCTGTTAAGCTCTGTCGACATACCAGGTCCTCCTGCAGGCTCTAGGGACGTGAGCAATGAATGAGCAGTCAAAATCTCTGTCATTACGGAGCTCGAGTCCCAGTCAGGAGAAAGAAAATGACAGGGAACTAATAAACATGTAAATAAAGCAAACTACCTAGTATATTATAGAACGGTAAGTGCTCTGAATACAATAAACAGAGAAGCGTTGGTGTGAAGAAACAGGGTTTGTTTAAATGACTAAGAAATATCTCTCTGAGAAGATACTATTTGAATAACAATCTGAGAATGAAGGAGAGACAGAGAGAGAGAGAGAGAGAGGAAGAGAGAGAGAGACAGAGATGGGGGAGAGAGAGAGGGGAGAACGAGGGAGAGACAGAGAGACAGAGGGAGAGAGAGAGAGGAGAGAGAGAGAAGGGTGCATTTAGAAGGGGGAAGAACGAACACAAAGACCCCAAAGCCTGAGCAAGTGCGCATCAAGGAAGCCTGTGTGGCTGGAGCCCGGTGGGTTGGGAGAGAAAACTTAAGGTCTGACAGGTGATACGGGTTTTCCTAAGGATAGTGGCAAGCACAGAAATGACAGAGGGAGACTCGAAGGGTTGGAGGAGTGCCGTTATCCCACTCAGTATGGGCAGCCTTTAGAATTCTATTTGGCGATTCCATTAGACAGGGATTCTGTTGTAAGTTTCTGGCAGAATCTTAAAGCAGATTGTTTAGTGTTGTCGAAAAGTGACACGCTGAATAATAAATAGTGTCAATATTTTGATTAAGTTTACTCTAGCCTGTACCGATCGTAACATGTTTACCCAATTTCCAGTTCTTGTCTCTGGGGCACTGTTACTGTTAAACTGTTTATCAAGGGCGAGGATTAAGGATCGCACCGTGTTACTGCGTTGCTGTGTGTGTGTATGTACACACCTAAGGATGTACACACGTGTGTGTAACTGTGTTGCCAGGAGCCGCTGCACGTGACTATGATGCTTGCGATGCCAATTCCATAGGAATTGCACTCAGACTAACGGCAACCTCGTAATATATTATTAATTAAAGGGAGGAGCTCAAATGAAGGGAAAATTGGAAACTCCCAGAGGACCAGTGGAAACTGCAGATGAGATACTGTGTGTGTCTTGTGGAGGTAAAAACACCGTAGAAACTGATGCTCCGCAATTGCTGTTATTCTTCCAAACCAAGAAATGGTTCTGCAACCATGTTACTCTCAAGAGGGTAATTTTCACATTTTACATTTTAATATATATATATGTGTTTTCTGCTGTACCAAACTAAATTCAGTAATAACATTTCATGGATTATAGGAAAATATTGTGTTCAATGGAAAATTATTCTAAAAAAGCAGATAAGGATTAACCAACAATAACTAAGCTCATTCGGTTACAAACTCACCCCTTAGAGCAGTTCATTGCAGCCAGGACACTTACTTGTTTTCAGAACAGTCATAATCTTGCCGCTTAACACCGTATAACCCCTAGACTTTGGTATGTTGGTTTAACTTCCCAAATACGTCAGCTCCCATCCTCCGTGAGTCTGCAGTTCAGGGTTCCCGCGTCTCATGGCTTGTTACAGAAGGGGAAAGTCTTACCTGACAGTGCCCCTCCCCTTAAGGGACTGTCAGGGTGACAGCAAGTATATTCCACTGGGTCCCCGAGTCCAATAGAGGACGTCCACGCGGGGATGGAAGGTTCTTCCAGCGCCGCCTGACAAATGCACACGACCTAGCTGGACTGAAGAGTCTTAATAGCATTTTCATTAAAAGGAAACAGACTTGTCAATCTGAGCGCAGGGCACAAAGGACGATATGACACTGACTTCTCTTGCTCGTCACGCCTCTGGTCCTGGTGCTGGGGGACTCGCAACTCCAAATCCTGCCGAACATTTCGGGGCGGGTGGTGAGTGGGCCTGACGTCAGTGCTGTGTCTGCGGGCTCTGCGCCGCTCGTCAGCGAGAGGAAGCTGCGGAGTGGGGCTGGGTCCAGCCGAGCATCCAGGGAAACAACACGCTCACCTCTTTGGTCCAGTCCCCTCGTCACGCTCACTCTGTCTTCAGAAGATGCCCCTTCTGGTCCACGTCCTTCCAGAGAACCGCATTAGAAATAAACACAACTGTATGCACCTGTTTACTCCTGAGATCCAGCCTTCAGAAGTGGGAGTCTAATTATTACTGTCTCAAACGCGATGTTTGTCCATTCGGAACTATTGCGTGGTGAACCACACTTGGCACTGGGACGTTTTTGGACTCCACGGATGTGTAATGTGCACACAGTTTCATTTGCTTCTGTATCATGCTTAGTCTTGAGTACACAGACCTGACCTTCGTTCTTGACGCACCTGGCCATGTAATCATAAACATAACTTATTTTACACGCCGCAGACGTTACAAATTGTCTAATACGTGCTCGAGACTGACATCTGATTAAAAGTGATGACACCTGAAATCCAGGCATTATTTTTGCTTCCGAGGAACCTGCAGCAGCCCGGCAGGCCCTGGAGGAGTCACTGCCAACCGTGCGCACTGCCGTGATCTCCAATTTAGATCCCGTTACCTTGTGTCGCAACAGTGGGTTTCCCAACTCTTCCCCTCTCAGAAACTGTCAGTCCTCAAAGGACAGGATTCTACCTTCTGTGAGTTTGTGGCTGTAAACATCCAGGTTGAGAAGTCAAATAAAGTTGTTTTTACTTGAATTGGAAAAATAAGGAGATCTTGGGGGATGGTCTAAAACAGGGTCAACTGGCTGCAAACCATTTCCGAGGAGCTCTTTAGTTGAGTAAACAGCAGTGCCCGACCCCCCGGGCCACGGATCACCTCCTGAGCTCCCCTAACCCCACCCCAACCTCCGCCGCCCACGCCCACTGGCTGTGGAAAAATTGTCTTCCATGAAACCCGTCCCTGGTGCCACAAAGGTTGGGGACCACTGGAGTAAAATAACAACAAAATAAAAATAAAATTACATAAGGAAAACGGTTGTTTTGTCAGCCGTAGCACATATAGTGTGCTTGCAATAAAATGAGTATATATATGCCTTGTTTACCTGGCGTGTTTAAATGTTATAATGACATTAATATTTTTTCTTGGCATATTTCAACAGTTGTTGGTGTCCAGTTTGGAGAATCTTTTGATGTCCATCTTAATTTCATATCAACCCTAGGATTGTTCAGCACCAAGTTGTTTAATTTCCATAAATTTAGGTCAATTTGAGTTTCTCTTGCAATTGATTTCTAGTCTTATTCCACGGTGGTCTGAGAAGATACATGGTGTGATGTTGATTTTTCTAAATTTGTGGAGACTCATTTTGTGGCCTAAGATATGATCAACGTTGGAAAACGTTCCATGTGCTGATGAGAAGAATATATATCCTATATATCGTGTAGTTTGGGCTAGAGTGTTCTGTGAATGACTGCTAGGTCCATTTGTTCTAGTGTCCCCTCTCAGTCCAATGTTTCTTTGTTGATGTCCTGCTGATTTTGTGATCTATCCAGTTTTGTCAGTGGGGTGTTGAAGTCTCTGGAGATTATTATGCTGTTGTTTATTTCTTTGCTTAGACAGTAGAATTTATTTTATTAATCTGGGATCTCTTGCGTCACGTACATATATATTTAGGATTGTTGTGTCTTCTCACTGAATTGCTCCCTTTATCATTATACTTTTACCATTTTTGTCCTTTTTTTGCCATTGTTGATTTAAAATCAATTTTATCTCCCATGAAAATGGCTATATCCGCTCACTTTTGGTTTTCATTTGCATGGAATATTTGTCTCTGCCACTTTTACCCTGAGTCTGCAAGTCTTTGCAAGTTAGATGGGTTACTTGTAGACAGCATGTAATTGGGTTGTGATTTTTACCCATTCAGCCAGTCGATGTCTTTTAAGTGTGGCATTAAGACTGTTCATGTTCAGTGTTACTATTGATATGAGGGATGCATTTCTATTCCTAATGTTGAATGATATGTTGTTGTTTTTTTGCCCTCTGATGCTATTGTTTTATAAGATCTGTGACCTTTAACTTTCTGGTGTTTTTATGCTGGGGGGGTATCAATTTTTTTCTTCCATGTACAGTGTATTTTTGACCATTTTCTGTAGGACAGGCCCAATAGTGACAAATTCCCTTAGTGTTTGCTTGTCTGGAAAAGTCTTTATTTCTCCATAATTTATGAAACTAGTTTTTCAGGATACAAAACTATTGGCTGGCAGTCGTTTTGTTTAAGAAGACTAAAAATGGGACCACAATCCCTTCTGGCTTTTAAGGTCTCTGCTGAGAATTCTGCTGATATCCTGATGAGTTTTCCTTTGTAAGTTAGTTGTTGCTTTCATCTTGCAGCTTGTTGAATTTTCTCCCTCATTTTGACTTTGTCCAGGTTAATGATTACGTGTCTTGGAAGATGTCCTATTTGCTGTGAATCTTCCTAGTGTTCAATGACCATCTTGGGAATCTCTAGCAGTAAGAGGAAAATTTTCCTCAATAATTCCCTGAAATAGGTTTTCCATGCTTTTCTCTTTTTCTTTTTCTCTTTCATGGATACCCATATTCCTATATTAGTTCATTTTACACAGTCCCATATTTATCTGAGTTCACTCTTCTTTATTTTTTCTGCATCTTTGACTGACTGGGTTAGTTTGAAAGTCTTGTCTTCAAGCTCTGAGAGTCTTTCTTCTGCTTGATCTAGACTGTTGTTGAAGTTTTCTGCTTTATTTTGAACTTCTCTAAATGACTCTTTCATTTCTTTAAGTTATATCTTTTTTCATGTTGTCTATTTCTTTAGCAACTTTTTCATTTTTACATTTGTGTCCTGAAATTTTTTTTTGGCTTCTTGTGTTGGTTTTCAACTTTCTCATCAATCCCATTCATCTTATTTGCCATCCATACTCTGAGTTGTATTTCTGACATTTAGACAATTTCCTCTTGGTTGGGGTCCATTGATATAGATCTGTTATGATCCTTTGGGGGTGTTGAACTAGCTTGTTTTTTTTTTTTTTTATGTTGCCAGAGAGTTTTCTTTTTCTTTTGGTTTCTTCACATCTGAAACCTCTTCTCTCATCTCAGTGCATATAGGTTTATGGTATATCTGTTCTCCTTTGCTGGGAACTCTCCTAATTAGTGAGAGGTAGGAGAGGTCCCTACATGCTGCATTTGTCTCGTTCTGGAAGAATTGATCTGGCAAGATAGTGGTTAATGCAGTGACAGTCTGTAATGTAGCTGTTCTGCATTGTCTTGTGCCCCTGTGATTGTCACAGTCCAAGCCAATACTGGAGAATTTTTGTGTGGAGTGGTGAGTTGGTCCCTAGGCCACTATCGGAAGCTCCATGGGAGGACTGTGTGAGTCCCTCTCCACAGAGCCAGGTGTTATAGGAGATTACACTGCCCAGATCTCCCCACAGTGGTGGCACTGTTTGCTGGGCAAAGCTATCTAGGCAGTGGCCACTAGCATCAAGGCAATAGGCATTCACTCCACCCAAGTCCAGGTGTGATGTTGGCACATGGCTGGAGGTGGCTCATGGCTAGTGTGTCCATGGTGGAGCATGGGACTGCGGGTGAGATGCCACGTGGGGCAGCAGGGGTGTGGTCCATGGGCAGCACACAGGCATGTGGGAGAATGGTCCTCTGGGCAGCATGCAGTGCTGCAGGGGCAGGGCCACTGGCTCTCTCCCCATGCAGGTCCCGCTGAGACTGTTACTGTTGGACTTCTCAAGTGGTGTTGATGCCTGCTCTGTTTGAATTCCCTGGTGGGGTTGGCCCTTGGCTCCCAATCAGGGGATGTATTAAAGCATCTGGTCTCCCTTCTCCCCTCCCAGCCTGACAGGAGCAATGTGGAGTGGGTTGCAGTGAAGCTGATCCCTATGTAGACTGTGTACTCTGGTCTCAAGAACTCAGAGTTGCATCGGTTATAGTGACCCAGCAAGGGAAGCCAGCAGGCCCCTGCTGTGCCAGCCTTGGTACAGTCTTACTACGTGGTGTCCACACAGTTCTCTGTGGTGGTGGTGGGGCCCCTTCACAGCTCAGGTCGCAGTGTCTGCAGGGGCAGCAGGGAGTCCTGAGGTTCTCTCCTCCTGTCATTCCCCCGTGAGGAGGCCTCCCCAGGTGCCTTCCAATCTTGGTGAGTGGATCACCCCATCTCCTCCTCCTCCACTCTGAGTGTCTCTTGTCACTTCTCTGATGATGTACATGCTCTCTCCAGGAAGGTCCATCCCTAGGGGAGCATCTACTTGCAACCTCTGATCCTCTCCTTGAGAGCAGTGTGTGCAGGCTGCTCCCAGCCCACCATCTCGGTCCTGCCTCCAGCAAATACATTTTGAATACCTCTTTTCAAAGTCTTTGTACTGGACCTTTGAGGTGAAATAATGAGATAATTTCCTTGCTCTTGAAAATGCGACAGGTTAGCGACCGACTATTTTCCCTTCCCTGTATTTTCACAGTATCTTCCACGTACTATGAATATTACTAGCATAACAGGTAGCAGTGGGTCACTTATATGGGCGTCTCTCTCGTTAGAATACAAATGTCATTGGTTTAATGATCATGTCTTATTAATCACTCCTCCCCAAACTCTGAGATAAGTCTTCACTTCATATTTATAAATTGGACATAAAATGGTCCTATTCTTTACACAACTTATTTCTAGTACTTTTTAAATGGAGATATGACTAGTTTTCTTAAAGCAAAAAAAAGTTATGTTTTTTCCTGCTTTGTCAACATCATGATTATAAGCTGCTTAAATTTTAAAGCTATAACTTCTATTTCTTTTTAATCTTCTTAAATTGCCTCTGAGCTCTCCACTTAGCAGATTCTCAACATGTGTTCTTAAGAGATTCAAGATAACCGTAATTTGAGGACACTGGTGAAAAATTGAAGGCACACTTGTAACACAATGGATACTTTTTCTGCGATGTAAATATTTTAACGTTTTATCATTTATTGCATGAGGACTGACATTGTCACTTTCAGGCACATTTGATGTTCATTAAAAACAAATGCGTCTCATTTGGAAGCTCTTTGATTTCACACAAGTCTGACATAAAAAGAAAAATCCAATATAATGTTATAAGGAGCCAAATTTTGAATATTAAAATTTAAAGCACTAAAGAAGGAGAGAAGGAAAATTACTTTTTTATTATTTAAGATTTAATTGTATCTATAACCACTGATGGTTTTTTATACTTTGGTCTTTGGGAATTTATGTCTTAAAAACTCCTATAAGACACAGACTCGTCAACATTAGAATTAAATTTTCTTAATATCTTGCAGCAAACACAGATTCAACTAGAGTGTCATTTTTTTTTCAGATAATCACCCAATGTTTGATGCAACTAACATTTCCTAGTTACAGTTCGCTTGGTTTTGTCTTTCTGAGAGCCACTGCCCATGGAATGGAAATGGAACAAAATATAAAAGTCCGGAAATGGCACCAAGCCCAGGGAAAACTGCAGGTTAACCACGTTGCCATTTTACATCAATGAGGAAAGAAACACATAAATAATGTGATATTTTTCTTAAATTTTGACTAAGAAAGTGATAGCCCTATACCACTTCTAGCAAAGTAAAATACAAACAGATTCATGATTTAACTGTGAGAGGGAAATTATAAAATGACAAGATTTTAATGTAAGAAGATACATAAATAGTTTTGTAGTGAAAAATATTTTCATGCGATTATAAATACTGTTGAACATGTGCTATGTAGCAAAACTGCTGAACCCTTGCCGTCTGGTGGTGACTGGCACAGATATGATCTCTGCCCTCTCAGAGCTAGCATTTACCTGGGATGCTAAATTTTAACACAGAATAAAGTCATTATGAATTAAAATGAGTCTATAAATGAGAAAAGAAGAAGACAGATGATTAGGTGTCTGTAGGACTGCCCACTTTAGAAGTGATGGGTGGGGAGCACGAACATGAGATTGTTTCTAAGCTAGAACTGAAAGGTGAGAAGACACTAACCGACCACACAAGTTTTAGGGGAAAGCGCGATCTCTGAGTGGAACAGAATGTGCAAATCGCAAAGACTGAAAGGAGATGGATGACTAGCGCTTAGCAGACCGCAGAGGTGACGCGGAAGACTGAGATGACAGCGTTGCTAAAAGCGTCTGTTCAGAAAAATACAGCCGGACTCAAAACCACAGAGGAGGCTGAAAAATTAATCTACAAGTAACTATGTCAAGATGAGACCCTTAGTTTATATTTTTGAAATAAGTCAAAGGAAAACCAACTAGCTCAAGAGAAAAATGGGTTAAGGACATGAACTACCAAATCACAATTTAGAAATTCATAAAACCAACACAAGTAAAACACTAAATATGTTTAAATTCACAATACATTTAAATGAACTTGGCATAGATTACATTGTTATTGATTATAAAATCAAATCTTCTCTTCCATTTAGTAAAAATTTTTCTCAAATTGTTTTTGGAAGTAAAAATAACAGCAAATTGGCAGTACTTATCGAAAACCTTGAGCATATCTTATCACAGAGACAGAAGTTTATTCTTATAAGAGGCTTTAATATCCTATGAAGATATTTATATGCAAGTTATTCGGTTATTTGAAAAAATGATAAAAGTATCAAATTCAAAAATTGAAACTAATAACAGATTTTAAAATAATTTATTATATATCAATTAAGTGAAAAGTATGTTATAATAATATAATGACTGTATATACAAGATATATGTTTGGGTGAAAAATCCGAATTATTATAGGGCAAGCACATTAATTTTAGCTATATATACTTTATATATAATTACATATACTTTATATTTGAATGGGAAATGTTTCAATTGATTTACTTAAAATGTTATCATTGATTATCTGGTGATAGCGGGATTTTTGAAAAGGTTTTTTTATTGTCTGCATTGTTTAATTTATATTTCTGACATTAATCAGTATCGGTTATGTAATTTCAAATATTAACTGTGTAATGTAAAACATG
This sequence comes from Lepilemur ruficaudatus, assembly GCA_963574885.1. Classification (NCBI taxonomy): domain Eukaryota; kingdom Metazoa; phylum Chordata; class Mammalia; order Primates; family Lepilemuridae; genus Lepilemur; species Lepilemur ruficaudatus. The sequence goes on from CAUYRT010030632.1 coordinate 20,452, forward strand.
ATAATGCTTAGTGTTTGTTTTGCACAACTTACACACAATAGCCTTCTTTTCCTACTTAGTCTTGCCTCAAAATTTCATTTGCCTCTAGTTATCCCAAATGTAAGGAAGGATATAGTTTTTCTAAAAGTAAGGGTTTTTTTCTTCTGATTTTTTTGTAGCAACTGCCATCTAAGAGTCCCTCATTATCACACAACAAATTTCAGTCAATTGAAAAATAGTGTTGAAAGTAGTTTCTTTATATTTTGCATTAATGGAAAAAACTACTTAGCATTCTTTCAAGTGAGCTTCTTGCGGCTCCTCAGGCCACATGCAAACATATTTTAGATAAAAAAAAAAAAAAGGATGCAATTGTATATATTCAGATCTTTCATATTTTTCCCAGTTTTAACATTTTAAGCCCTCCTTTATAATATATGTATAGTGTATCAAGCACTTATTTTTTTTTTAAATTACCATTAAGCTTTTCATTTTAGAGCATAACACATTAGTTGTCATGGAGTTGCCCTTGACTTGTTTAAAAATGCTGTTCTCAATAAGATTCTTTCGCTTAAAGAACAGCAAATTGCTGCCTGATGAATTAACAAAGGAACCCGTGGGAGTCGAACGCAAAAAACCTATAAAAATGTGAGTAAGTCACTGCACTTTTTAAATGAAATGTCATTAAAAGCCCTCGGTTTTGCCCAGAATTTCTGCAGGCTGTGAAAGTTCTCAGGGGATGTGCATTACTGACACACACGAAATAATTAAACGCCCAGTCCTTGCTCGTTCCTCTCGGTCTAATTCTCTTCATGGAGGATTTTGGCCAAGCTCTTAATTTTGTCAATGGAAGGTCCACTGTTGACCCTCCTCTCGCCTGATAGAACACTAGACAGTTTGCCATTTCCTTCACCTGCTGGGGCAGATTGCAAAGAATTGTCACAAATTTTCTGTGGCTCTCTGCAAAACAGTTTCAGTGCTTTTTTCTGAACTGTGCTCGGTACTCATTTTGACCACGAAGTGACACCGTGTGAGTTCCGAGCAACAGCCTCAAGAAGCATTGCAGAGTGTCCCCGCTCCGTGTTGGAAGCCTCCCCATGGGCACATGACCAGGCTGCCCTCTGGAAAGGTGGGAGATCTTGCGAGCAGATGCCTCAGCCAGGCCACCCCTCCCAGGTGACCATCCAATGTGTGAATGCGTTCAGGTGATTCTACCTGGAGACAAGACGGGCCATCTCTGCAGAGTCCAGCCCAACTTGTCAACCCACTGAAACATGAGTGATAAATAAGTGTGTTTGTTTGTTTTTAAGCCAATAAGATTTACAGCAGCGTGTTACACACCAATAGATGGCTGATGCTTTTGTCTACCAAGACAGCATACCTTAGTTTTCCTCGTGCCTCTGTGGCCATTGCTTCTTAGTCTCTTTTTTCAATCATTCCTTATCTGTCTGTCTCTTCTGGATGAGATGGACTTCTCTGTATCCCTGTCTTTATAAACTTAGTCAAATGGCCTTAAATACCATCAACGTGCTGACAACCACCGAGTTTATGTATTTATGAGACCCCTCTCCTAAACCCGAGACTCGTGTATCCAAATATCTACTTATTTCTACTTGCGTATCTAACAGACATCCAGACTTCACATTTCCAAGACCGTATTCCTGGTTTTCCTCTCCAAGTTGGCCCTCCCAAGAATCTTAGCTATCTCAGTGGTCGGCAACTCCGTTACCCAGTTCCTCAGACCAGAGTCCTTAGTGTGTATCCTGATGTCCTTTTCTTTCACCTCCCAAATCCAGTCCACCAGAAATCCCTTTGTCTCTAGCAGGAAATCGTCCGCCGGAATCTTGTCACTTCTCGTCTCTTCCAACCTACGACCCCGGTCCGAGCCGCAGTGGTCTCTCAGGTAGGTTGCTGCAGCAGCTTTCTGGACGGGTTCCTAAACGACTATCGGGACACCCAGGCCCACCCCGCGGTGTTCCTCGGTCTGTTCAACGGAGGATTCTGGGCCATTCTACTCAGACGTAGGTCCGACTGTCTCGCCGATCTCAGCTTACGAGGCTCAACGTCACCAGTCCCCTCCCGGGACTCCCTCATGTGATCCCTTCCTGACTTGCTGCGGCTGCGCTGTATCTTCGATGCTCTTCTCTCTCCTAGAAGTTGCCAGGAACAAATCCAACCCGCCTGTGGCCCTGCTGGAAACTCCTTTCCCGCCCTGTGATCGCCGAGTCACACGCTCACTCCACGCAGGTGTCTGTGTAGACGCTGTCGTCTCAGTGGGCTCCTCCCGACCTCCTGTCTGAACGGCCAGTGCTTCCTCTTCAACCCCCTGGCATCTGCCTTTTCTACTCCATCTGTTTCTATCTTACTTGTTCCTTTTTAATCTGCTGCGTTAGAGAGAACGGAGAGAGAGTCACATTTTTTTTCTTGTTTCCCTGACAAGAATGTAAGTTCCGTGAGAACAGTAATTTCTGTCTTTTTCATTCTCTGTTCTATTTCTAGCGCTTGGAATAGTAACAGGCATATAATAGTTGCACGGTTTTCCCACCGCTTCTTTCTAACTTAGCGTTAGCTTGGGTAATTTTTTGGATACCCCTAAAACCCAGTGTTTTCATATGTAAAACAGGAATAATAATGCACCTCCCGGAGTTACCGTGAGGATGGGATTAGACACCTCTTTCATCCTTGATGTTTGTAATTATTGTTTTCTCCTTTTTCTTTGGTCAGTGGTCAGTGTCGTCAAGAATCTATCCATTTCAATGGGCTTTTCAAAAAATCGACTTTGGGTTTCATTAATTTTCTTTTTCTGTTTCCTGGATTTCTGCTCTGATCTTTATTATTTCTCTCCTTGTGGGTATTCTTTGACTATGTCTATAACAGCTGCTTTAAAATCTTTGCTAAATCTCGCTTCTAAGTCCATTTCGAGTCGGGCTGAGTCGACTGCGTTTTATCCTTAACGCTGGTGAGCAGCTCCCGTTTCCTCGCATGTCTGGTGGTGTCTTATCATGACAGCCGGACGTTTAGACAGCGCTTTACAACTCAGGGTGGGGTTTTCTTTCTCTCTTTCTCAGTGTACAGCCGCCGATGTCTCTGCGCAGTTTTTGATTCTTGCTTTTCAGTCTGGACCTCCCGCGGTCGACCCATCTCACGGTTCCGTCGTCTGTCAGCTGCCGCGGTGGCAGAGGCTGCGCACAACCCCCGCCAGCCCTGACGTCCCGACTGCCCATGGACGGCGTGTGGCTGGGAGCGCGGCAATGTCGCAGGCTGCTCCGGAGTCGCCGTGGGATCTCACTGCTTGAAGGCTCGCTTGTGTGTGCACGACGCAAGGGCAGCATGGCCGTGAGATTGGACCTGGATCGAGCGTTTCTCTCCCCCTCTGTGGATCCCTCAGTTTTCGGAATCTCCCTGTTAAATATTCAGCCGGGCTCCTCCTTGCCCTGAAGCAGGACCACAAGCTCCCAGTTTCCTGACGTTTCCAACGAGATCTGCCGCTTGCAGTTAGCAAAGCCATAGTTTTTCCCGTCTCTGGCTCTGGATCGACTTTTCCGTCTCTGGCACCCGAGTGGCTGTGTTTTCCAGCCAGCTCCAATTTGATAAAACTAAAAACTTGCACCTGTGAATTGGGGCTGGGCGTGGGGTGGGAGGTCAGCCCCAGCAAGAGGAACACAGACTCGAGCTTTTATGGTTTTCAGGATGGAAGCTTCTCGATTTGTTTTCTAATTTCGGTCAATTTCCAGTGTCCTGAAATGTTTTGGACACATTTTTGCCCAATTTTATATGTATTTTCTACCAAGAAGAATTACTGGAATTGGCCACCTCTTCAGGTTGCTCTTCCCAGGAGTTCTTATAATTTCACTGTGAGTCGCTCTAACATACTCAAGAGTAATCTCTAAATTCTGTGCCAGAAATATTGAGATTTGTATGGCAAACACAGATGCGGATAATATACAAGAGTTCCAGGTATGCAAATATCTGTAACAATAGGGCCAAACAAAACACTAAAAATAGCTGCCAGTCTGCCACGGTGTCACTAAACTTGACTAAAGATATAAGAGCAGAAATTATTTTTTTAAAAACTCCATTTTCCTCCTATTTGGATTAGGCATATGTCTCTGTGAAACGTGTCTTCAATCACAAAAGCATTTGCGGAAATCAGTGTCCAGAACGTGAAGCCTCAGGAACGTACGCTCCCGTCTCAAGGGCGTGCCCGTGGCACGGGTTGCCAAATTTCCGCTGAATTGCTGCTCTCTTCGTTGCCTTTTCTCAAGCATTTCTCTCCAACTGCACGATGTGGGGTAGAAAAAAACAGAGGTAAAAAATTGCAGAGCTCTTGTCTGAGCCAGGAAAGAGTTTCAAGAATTTAAGTGAAGTCAGTGATTCTTGACCATCTTGTTTTTTCCTACACCTTTCCGTGTCTCAAGAAATAAAGAAACAAATCCCAGTTTTGTCCCTAAAGCTTTCCCACCAATGTGTGGTCGTGTCTGGGCTTCCCTTCCACGAGCCACACTGGGGGGGCCGCTACCTGGAGCTCAGGAGCCTGGAGAAGCCCCCGAGTCAGCTGCCGCCCTGGTGTGTCCTCGCCCGCCCCGAGTTGAACCTTCCCAGATGTTCGCTCCAAGGAGAGCTTTGAGAGATCTTCTTTCGGGCCGTCGTGAGCAATGTCGGAAGCCATGGTTGGGTAGTAATACCTCCGGGATCTCAGTAAACTGGATAAATTCAGTGGAAAGTCAGCGTTCGGCGGCACAGCAGGGGGACTACCGTTCGCGATAATTTACTGTCTGCCTCGAAAGAGCCAGAGCATGGAATTGAAATGTCCCCACACAGGGAAAAGATAAGCGTTTGAAGGGACGCGTGTCCCGGTTACCCCGATGTGATTATTACACCTTGTATCCCTCTATCAAAATATTACATGTACCCCATAAAAATGTTCAACAGTGTTTCCTTAAAAATTAAAAATAAGAAGAAGAGAGGTCAGTGAGCAGAGACGTGTACTTTCCTCCCCCGGGTGGCCGAGGAGGCTTTTCCGCGGAGCGAGAGGCATCGATGGCCTCTCCGTGTTTGCCCCCACCATGCTGCCCGCCGCGGCGCTGACGCGGGAGGCTGAGTTCGCTCTCGTTTGTTCTCATGAGAGGAAAGAAAGAATCATGGTTTGCCTTCCATAGGTAAGAAAAGCCCTCTCTCCTCTCCTGCTTTTCCACAGCTCCTACCGTGGTGACGGCTTCGAAATTCCTCTGGGACAGTCACGTCCCTGTCCCTTCACCCCCACCCACCCACCCCACCGTCCCCCCAGAGTTCCGGACCCCCAGGCCCGTGCCGCTCAGGGACGGCGTGGAGACCCACAGGGCTGACCTGCAGTTTGCCATAAGCCACCAGTCAGTCGGCTGGTTCTGGTTCTTCATGATGCCGGGAAGGATTTATTTCCAAATTTCCAACATTTGACTGAATCCCAAATCAACGTTGAGGCTTTATTGATCAAAAACCATGACTACTAAACTCATTCTTTTCCTTTTATTTAAATTATAGGAAAATTTGCACCAGAAAGAAAGAGCCACCCATGATTTTGGTGGAAGTTACCATTTTTTTTTTTTTTTTTTTTTTGAGACAGAGTCTTACTCTGCTGCCGGGCTAGAGTGAGTGCTGTGGCATCAGCCTAGCTCACAGCAACCTCAAACTGCTGGGCTCAAGCGATCCTCCTGCCTCAGCCTCCCGAGTGGCTGGGACTACAGGCATGCGCCACCATGCCCGGCTAATTTTTTCTATATATATTTTAGTTGGCCAATTCATTTCTTTCTATTATTAGTAGAGACGGGGTCTTGCTCTTGCTCAGGCTGGTTTTGAACTCCTGACCTTGAGCAATCCACCCGCCTCGGCCTCGCAGAGTGCTAGGATTACAGGCGTGAGCCACCACTCCCGGCTGGAAGTTACCATTTTAAGGTAGTTTCTCCATCGTGCACACCCGTTCAGCATCCTCATTTCCTGATCATCCTAAGAAAAGTCTTCCTTCTCTTTTGTCTAAATAGGAAAATCATGGCGTGATTCACGTCGCAGGGTAAATTTCTGTTCCAGGGAAATAATGCGCGATAATCACAAGGCACGTACAGACTTTTCGATCTTAGCCAACAAGCGCTGGGAACGGGAAATCACATCATTCATCACGTTCTGATGTGAAAGGTTCTCTCTCCGTGGGCCGTTGCTTGTTTACACTCAGGAGCGGCAGGTGGGGAGGAAGCAGAGCCTCGCGGGCCGCTTTGCGCCACGGATGCAGGCGGCTCCCAGCCACGCGGACCGTGTGCGTGACGGACGTGCTGTGTGATTAGGCTGCGGCAGGAGCTGTAATTACACTTCTCACGGCATGTTCCGTGTCTGCACACAAGCAACCTCAAGAACGTCACATGTACTCCACCAGGCATGTCTGGGCCTCTGGAACTGCCTTTGGGTATATGCGCGCGTCTTCTGGGTTTTTATTTTGTTATCAATAAAGACTTCTAATGAAAGGATCTATCCAGAAATATCCCTAGAAATTACAGAGGACCAGGGAAATTGAAACAAAGAGATCTTTTAATAGGAACTGTGACTTTTTGGACACAAACATTTTGAGTTCTACAATTTAAATTAAGCCACTTAAGAACATCCACGTTGAACATTAAAAAAAAAAGTCAGAAATTCCAGTCTGTTGAAGAGCTTCTGTAAGCATTTAACAGCGAAGTCGGAAGAACCCGATTGAGTTCACTGCATTCAGTTTAGACTGACATTTGTGTCATGTTCTTAGCCCTTTTGTGATGCGTTAGTAAAACGGCTTTGCTTCATTGCAGGCATGAAAGTGATTTATTTCAGGGTTGCTGTTGGGGTTTGCACTCACGCTGCCTCCTCAGCTGTTGGAGCGCCGTCTTGGCCAATGGAGATGCAGTCTGCGTCTGAAGCCCATGAAAATCGTTTGCCAAAAGGCAAAAGAAAATTGAACAACTCGGAGAGTCTATGTAAATGAGCTGAGGCTCTTTTATTGCTTTGTTTCCAAATGTTCCTTTTGGCTGCAGTCTATCAGCGGCACAGGTGGGCAAATCGTGTGTGCCGTGTGACTGAACTTCCTTTAAACCGTTTTCAGAAAATTACAATTTACTACTTTAACAGAAGTTGTTTTCAAATAGGAATATTGTCACTCAGTAGGGTTAGATGATCTTATTTATTTGAAAGATGTAAACAAGCAAAATAATTTTTAGAGAGGTAAAGACTCCATCTGGAGTCCTGAATTATATCATCTGTTATTAACTCTTTCAACGTCGGCCTTGGCTCCACCCGACATCAGCCTCCTCCCCAGACTGTGCGACTTCTGCTCTGAACCGCATCAGGCTTTCTGTAGTCTTCTCGAAACCTCCTACTAAGAAGTTTTGAAGTCAGTATTGTTGGCAATGCTTATGTGATTAAAGGACGTAAGGACACAATTTTGAAATGCCGGTAGACCCATCTGATTTACTGTGTCACGTACCGTACGAATACTTGTTGAGGTTACAGAAATTGACAGCAGCCCTCTCCTCTCTGATTATATTTTACTGAGCTCGGGTGAGTTCCTTTACCCCGACTGTTACTGAGAGTCGAATAGCCCGGGAGACGCACACGGGAGATAAACCCGGCGCCCCGCGATCTTCCCTCCCAGGTCTCCGCCACGCTCCGGCAGGTGCTCAAGTTCAGTCTGAGAAACGATCAACGACATTGATGAGATGCTCTGAATAACTGACGGGCATCTGCACCTTTTCCCGTATTTTAATTGGATTCGGTGGGATTGTCCCATGCACAAAAGCTTGACTTTAAAATCGCTTTGTGAAAATTGAAAGCCCATCCGAATATGTTCTTAAAATTCAAGACCTTGTGAAAACTGGAGAATATCTTGTCGCCTTAGACACCGTTTCTTCTTCCCCAAGTCTTTCCTTAAGGATCAAATAACCATAACGGAGGCGGTTGGGGAAGCATATCTCACAAAATAAAATTTTCACCAACAATAGGACACCTCTAGACCTGTGTTTTTACCTTCGGTTGACAAGCTCGTGGTCAGGGAGGAAGCAGCACGTGACTTACTGGCTGAGACGGTGGGTTTGGAGTCAGGTTTCCTGGGCTCAAATACAGCGATTTATAGTCGAATGCTTATTCTCAGGCTTCTTAGCTGTGTGGCTTCGAGCAACTTGAGCTTTTTGAGATTAGGTTTCAATTAACAAAATGGGAATGAAAAAGTCTATTTCATATTTCCCTGTATTTAGTCACAGTGGTCATTTTATGCATGATATCTGGGTTACCTTCCAAGAAGAAATGTTATTGTGGGACATATAATTCTCACAATGACGATTGTGTCTTTGTGCTCTGTAACTTCTGTCCTGAAGAGCTTCGTCATGCTTTATGTGATGTTTCTGGCATTTGAGCACCTACTTTGAGCCAGACGCTGTTCTGTGTGGCAAGGGAGCAGCGGTAGATAAAATGGACAAAAAAGGTTTCTTTCTGATGGATGAATGGCTGTGATGACTCATGGGCTAGTGGAGACTTCAGGATGAGGGGGCAGATTGAAGCTGTCCTTTGTCTCAGGCTACCACAGAGGCAAATGGCGTAACAGAGAGCCTTCCACACGGCAAGTGTGGATTAAGGATTAGCTGTCATAACGTACCGTGCGTCTCCTCTGCGACTTAATTAAAGATGATATTTCTGAGGTTATCAGATGAAATTTCCATCATCCCGGTAACCGAGCTGTCCTAGGGTCAGACGTGCTTACATTGCCTTGTAGTCTGATGTCAATGTGATCTTTCTCCCCCTCCTCCCGCTGGTTTGCCTGGGTTTCCTCTTTCAACACTCCTATCCCCTCCTACAGGGAACCTGTAGCTAGATGAGCCTCCTCCGCAAACCTAGAATCCTCTGTGAGGGCGACTGCTTTTCTGCAAGGAAGGAGAGACATCTGCACATGGGGTGGAGTACCTAGAGTGTATTTCCACTGGACTATTAAAATGATTATTTATATGATTTGCTCTTCATCAATACCCATGTAGCTGTACTGAAGTGGAACACAGAATAAAACGTGGTTCTGGACTCACAGTCTTCATACACTTGATCAAAACGTATTGTGTGGTTTACCGTAATTTGGGGCGCTTATAGGACCACTGCTCATTTGCTGAAGGAAGAAAAATAAATCTCTTAGATCTAACTAACAATCCTCAGCGGGTCAGAAGGGCGCACACTAAATACGGTTCAGTGTGTGAGGACAGGAGCGAGGGAAACCACCTGGAGGCACCTGGACAGGTGTGAGTGGGCGTGGTCTCCAGGGACACCTTGGGAGCCTGGTTTACCTTCTCTGCATGCGATCCCTGCTCAAACCGGAGCTCATTAGGAAAATAATGGAAAGGCCCGGAAGACTCCGGAGTATTATTTATATTATCGTGATTTTCTTTGGAATTTAAGGAAACGTTGACATTCCTGAGAGGGTTAAAGCTAAGAGTGAGAAGTTGTTTTTCTTCCTGATATACTATAAAAATGACAGAGAGAAAAGAAATAAGTTTTTAACTTAAAACATTAGTTGATACTCAAATGAGCTTTAGAATGAATATCGGAGAACGATAACATATTTCTTCACTAAAACACTTGTTTAAGTGTACAGTTGGCCCCTGAACAACACGGTTTGAGCTGCACAGGTCCATTTGCACATGGAATTTTCTTCCATCTCTGCCTCCCAGAGACAGCAAGACCCGCCCTTCCTCTTCCTCCTCTTCCTCTTCTTCCTCAGCTTACTCAAGACGACCAGGATGAAGATCTTTGTGATGATCCACTTCCATTTATAGATAGCAAATATATTTCTCTTCTTTATGATGTTCTTAGTAACATTCCCTAGCTCACTTTATTCTACGAATACAGCGTAAAATACACATACCATAAAAATATGTGCTAATCTACTGTTAGTCATTAATAAGGCTTCCGGCTACCACAGGCTATTAGCAGTTAAATTTCGGGGAGTCATAAGTTACATGCAGATTTTCAGCTGTGTGGGGCATTGGCACCCCCGGCCCCTCCCTTGTTCACGGGTCAGCCACGGTATTCACAGGAAAATCCATCCTACTCATCTCCCACAGACCGCCAAAAATAACACCGAAAAAAGTCAAAGACATTATTTCCCATCATGAGGAGCACAAAGAGATGTCGGCAGATGTCACCTCTCATAGGTGAATTAGGTCTTAGAATACTCACAGGTGAAAGTAGGAAAAAAAATAGAGAAATCACCTTTATTGGAGACTTACTACGCATGACACTAGGAACTGTGCTAGCTGCACTTTATTGTCTGATTACATCAATGGAGGGTATCACTGATGTTTTGCTCTGCGTCCAGTGACTCATCCCAAGGACCTACTCCTCCCATCCTTCTTGCCCTTGACATGCAAACCTATAGAATACGCAGTGTAAAAACAGCCGTGCTTTCCTGGAGCTGAGAGCCAGTGGGAATTTTTAATCTGCATTTAGTAATAGCTTCGAGATTGGCCAGAGTCTTTCCTAGAACATCGGTAGCTATGTCTGTGTGACCTGGTCCCAAGAAGCATCCCAGCTCCAAGCCCCTTCCTGGCAGCCGCCGTGTGCCGCCATGTTTGCGGAGATTTGCAGAGCAGAAAGCAAATACCAGATTCCTTAACAAACACTCTGTCATTCAACTTTTCACTTTGACTCTGAACTTTAGGATGATTTCATCTGTGTTCTCAGAATAAAAATAATGTGAACAACTGAGAAATTTAAATCCAAAATGGAATTTCTCAAAGTATTTGGAATCAGTTGGATCTTTCTATTTAAGAAGCATAATTCTGACATACATAAATGTTGGTCAGTTCATTTTTATATGAAAATAGTGGAAAATTTTGAAACGATTTTTTATGTATTTTAAACTATTCTCCAAGAAACTAAATATAGAGGGCGAGGGCTGTGTTTTTGTTTGTTTTTCCTGAGTGGCAGTAAGCTTCCTTATGGTGCTCAGCTCAGCAACCAGAACGTGGAAATCACAAGACACAGCGGCCAGTCTGAGGTGTCTCCTCCTCTGATTCCTAATAGTGGTTTCTTTCCAATTTTCAAATAAGCTAAGTGTTGTTGTTAATATAGTTACCATGACGTACAGCAGGTCTCTTGCACCCATTCTTCCTCTCTAACTGAAACTTTGTATCCTTTTTTATCCACATTCCTAGCCCACCACCCCAGCCTCTGGTGACCATGGTTTTCCTCGCTGCTCTGTGGGTCTGATTTTGTAGCTTCCACAGGATGTGAGATCATGCTGCGTTTGTCTTTCTGCTCCCGGTTTATTTCACTTAACGTGATGTCCTCAAGGTTCATCTGTGCTGTCATAAAGGACAGGATTTTCTTCTTTTTCAAGGCTGAATAGTATTCCACTGCACACGTGTGTGTGTGTGTGTGTGTGTGTGTGTGTGTGTGTGTGTGTGTAGCTCACAGTTTCTTTCTCCATCCATCTGCTGACGGAGACTTTGGTTGACTCCGTATCTTACCACCAGCAGTGTACAAAGGTGCCCTTTTCTCTACATCTGAACCAACACTTGCTATTTTTGTTTTTTTGATAATAGCCAATTTTACGGGTGGGAGGCGATATCTCCTCCTTGTGGTTTTAATTTGCCTTTCTCTGACAATTAGGGATGTTGATTTTTTTTTTCTGTATACCTTTTGGCCAATTTTATGTCTTCTTTTGAAAAATGTCTATGCAGGTCCTTTGTTTATGATGTAGTTTTATTTCCTCAGGTGCAGGTGGTAAGATGAAGGAGAATTTTTTTTTAAAGACCTTAGTTTTCTTAAAACAATCTGGCACGATTTGCCTCGTCAGAAACAGTGAGGCTTGAGTTTATTGCTGTTGGCATTTTCACACACTTTGTAAGCACAGAGGAGTTTGTTAGAGCACGTACGTATCATCTAGCAGAATCTTGTGTCGACCAGAGAGACGAGTGTTTTGGTAGCTGTGACCGGAACACTCGTCACTCTTGCTGAGCGCTCTGTCCTGATGGGTTTTCTGTGTCCCTCTCAGGCTGCTTTCCTGGTAAGTGGCCGTGATCAGTCACTCACAGAGCGGAGGTCTGATAAAACGACCAGGTGTCGATCTCGTCCCTCGTCCAGCCTGGTGTCTCTTCCTCTCTTCCTCTAATCTCTGCTCATTGTCCACCTGAGGCACCGCCAGTCACCACTCAGGACAGTTCACAGACAAAGCCGCGACAGAGGAGAAGAGAATCATCCATCGAGAATGTGAAGTCTATCAGGACCCACCGGGCTGCAGCTTGAAACCCCTCTGCAAGCTCCAGCAGGAGCCAGATCCGAGTGTAGATAACAGCTTTTCTTTAAAAAGCAAATGGATTTTTGTCCCTTCTCTCTGAAGAGCTACTCAGAGCGAGACGGCTTATTCGAGGCCCTGATTTTTGTTTGTTGGATGGAGACTGAGCAAATTTTGAAAAGCAGTGAGAGGAGGGCCGGCGGCACCTGGGTTCCTCTTTGCTGGAGAAAGCACACGGCCTGCAGAGAAAATGCGCACGGATGCTTGGCTGTCAGGAGGACACAGTTTAGTGCCTGTTACTGTGTCTGAAATGGAAGGAGGGTAACTCGGTGAGGAGTATCGTGTTCCTCAGAACGTGCGGAGTTTGGCCCACAGGGCTGAACGAAATCGTTGCAACAGTAACAAACTCCCACTGTTTTAAAAATGTCTTTCATTTTTCAGATTAATTTATTTCTACCCTACAACTAGATTCAATTTTGATTAAAATTGAGTTTAATCAGGTATTCATTCAGTATTGTATGTTTTTATGTGTTCTTTTCATAGAGATTTTTACTTTAAAAATTAGGCAACGTAATTTTGAATATGGGAATAATGCCAAACATCTTCAGAATTGCTGCTCCTATGACATGAGGTCATATAAGAATGTGACCCTCCCCAGGGTCTAGCAAGTTATGGGCCTAAATTAACAGTAGCCGTTGTAATTACGATTGTGTTATTAATATTGCCATTATTAAAAATTCTAAGGCATTAAGAAAGTTACTGAGGAGTGACTAAAATTGGGAAATACAATGCATTACCCTTAGTTTAATCAAAAGTAGACTTCGTGAGACCTGGGGTGAGCACGGGCCTGCTCTGGCTTCTGCCGTGTGTCACTCTGTTCTGCACTGATCTGGCCTCATGCAAGACAACGTGTAGCGTTCTCGGCAAACATTTTTTTAGACATGTGCAGAGTGGTCTTCCACCTAAACATATACGAGAAGGCTTTCTAAGTGTTGGAATATCTGGAAATCGTACCATACAAGCAACAATGTACGGAAAAGGTTAAAATGTAGCCTGGAAAAGAAGAGCCTTAATGAGGAAATCTTGATTTTCTTCAAAATTTAATTGTACCATTTTAAAAGCGATTAGAAATAGTGTGTGAAGTATCAAAGAACAAAATCAGGACCAGTATTTGTTCAAAGGGTTTGTGTTCAATGGTAAAGGAAAACATTTTAAATTTGATCTGCTGCCGGTAAGGTGTGAGGTTCTGTCTGACCGAGCTTCTGCATAAAGCAATGGTAGATCCTACGTGACATCTAGACTCAGCTCCCTGTGGGCACTGGAGATGGCACAAACACCAACACACAATGGGCGGAAGAGGCCGGAACCCCTAAGGGCTGACTCCTGAAAGAGGTTAACAGCCTGTTCCCGCCGTGGCGACCTCGACTTCCCACACGGGATCAACCCAGACGGAGAACCTGGCTCGTCTGGCTCGAGCGAGCAGAATCCGGGTGCGTTAGCTTTCTGTCGCCGCCACGGCAAATCGCCAGCATCACAGCGGATTGAGACACTGAAGACACATCACCTTACGGTTCTGTAGGTTGAAGGTCTGACATGATTTCCCGGCTGTGGTCCTGGTGTCGCAGGGCTGCGTCCGTCTCCAGGCTCTGGGGAAGGATCCAGGTCCCGGCCGTTTCCATCCCAGAGGCCGTTCTCAGTCCCCGCCTCGTGGACGCTCCTTCACCTCTGTGAGTGTGTGCCACGGCTCCTCTGACCACGGCCAGGAGGGTCCCCACTCCCAAGATGCGTGCATTAGATGGAGCCCACCTGGGTGACCCAGAACCACCTCCCCATCTCGAGGTCCTTGCCGCTGTCCATATCTGAGGCCCTTCTGCGAGGTGTGGTGATTCACACAGGCTGTGGGAATCAGGATATTGACCCATGGCAAGAGTCGTTATTCTGCCTTCAACAGGCGGGTCCGGGGCAACTGCCGCTTCCAGAAAAACCAAGGGCGTAGAGTTACAGACTGGAAACAGCCAAAGAAGGGCCATCAGATTCTGCTTGTGAGTTTTACCCGGTGTCTCCGCAGCCCCGGTGCACAGCATGGACTCCGAACCACCCAGCGAAGGTTGGATAAAAGAACTGTGGGAAACAGGGAAGCTCCTCCCACCGCAGGGGAAGAGAGTTTTCACTTTTAGTTTAGCCAAGCCAACTGCATGCTTCAGTTAAAATAATAAAGGGAATAATATTAACTAAAGATGTCAAATATCTAAAAAAAAAAAAAAAGAGAGAGAGAGAGAGAGACTAAAATATTTCCCTTGTCCTGGGAAGTATCCAAATGGCCGGGCAGGCTGTCATCGGGAAGCGTTCCATGGTGTGGACGGCTGAGCCACACAGTGTCCAAAGTACCTTCCAAATCAAAAATCTTTTGATTATGATATTTGTGGTGTGAAAAGTAGGTTTCATTCTTTTAAAGGTGATGTCCCCGAAGTCCCTAAGCAGTAAGGCTTACTTACTTCTTTTGGGATTCCAGGGTTCTTGGCGGCGTTTAGAAGAAGTGTGTTAAAATACTGGATTGGCGTGATTAAGAAGAACCGTCAAAAGCCCCAAGTTATGTCATTATGTGAAGTTGAAACCCTGAAGAGGGAAGGAAACTGTCATTTATTTAATTCCTGTTATGTGTAAGGGAATCGATTAGATGATTTTCATCTGTGTTAGTCACATATTCTTCAAAAAATTCCTTTGAAGAACGTACTATTCTCATTTGCAGAAGAAGACACGGAGGGTCAGGGAGACTGAGCTGCCCGGCAGAAGTCACAGATGTGGTGAGTGGCGGCTCCAATGGCCGTTTATTAGGTCATCAGATATGAAATGTCCGATTTGCAATCAAAAGTGTAGTTTGTTATATCTCAGACAAGAAGCAGTACAATTTATCAAAGTATGCGCCTAAACTATCAACACAGTTTTGCCATCTTAATGGTAGCTTGTTTATGCAGCAGTGAAGACGCCTGGAGAGCGAGTGGAGATGAAATTGCAAAAGGCGTTTCCCACAGCTCGTTGAGAATTGAATATTTTTCCTTGAAAGAAGTGGTCCAAAGCCTGGAAGAAGTGGGAGTCAGTTGGTGCAAGGTCTGGTGAATATGGCGGATGACACAGAGTTTCCAAGTTCCAGCCTCTGTAGTTTGAGCTGCGTTGTTTGTATAACAAGAGGTGTACCGTTGTCTGGCAAGAGGATTGGTCAGTCTCTATTGACCAATCTCAGCTGCTTAATCACAAGCATCCTCATCATTTCATCCAACTGGATGCAGCGGACACCTGCTGTAATTGAGTGACCAGGTTTCATGAAGCTGTAGTGCATAATACCAGCACTGGACCATAAAACGGACACCATTAGCTTTTTTTGAGGAATATTTGGTTTTGGACTGTGTTTTGTCATTTCATCTGTATCTAACCATTGTGCTGAATGCTTGTGATTGTCAAAAAGAATCAATTTTCATCACACATAACAACACGGTGTAGAAATGGTTCACCTTGATGTCATGACAGCAAAGAAAGTCAAGCTTCGAGATGATTTCTCTTCTGACGCTCATTTAATTCATAGGGAACCCACCTATCCAGCTTCTTTACCTTGCTGATTTGTTCCCAATGGTCCAGTATTGTTGGAACAGTAACGTCAAACCTTGCTGTTAATTCACAGGTAGGTTGAGATGGATTCGCTTCCACTACGGCTTTCAGCTCATCATGATCCACCTTGGTCTCAGGCCGCCCATGTGGCTCATTTTCAAGACTAAAATCACCAGAATGGAACTTCTCAAACCATCAACATACCATGTGTTCATTAGCCACATCCTTCCCAAACACTCTGTTGATATTTCGAGCTGTCTGTGCTGCATTGGTTCCGTGACAGAGCTCATACTCGAACATAACAGGAACTTTTGACTTATCCGTGGTTTCACAAAAATTGCTCTAAAAAAATTGAGTGATAATCACAAGCCAAACTGTGTGTTTGAAAGACCGAGGAGGCGTAAACTCATAACTAATGGATGCAGTGAGCATTGTAGACGGAAAAGGCACACCTCAAGTCACGGTGTGGATGTGGCAAAGTCATCACATGTAACCAAAATGTTGGTGCACCCATAATACCCTGAAATAAAGGGAAAGAATGAGAATGTATTTTCACAATAAAACAATAAAACTAGAAGCGTCAAAGTGAAATGTCAGGGATAGCAACTGTCAAAGTTAGCACTTAAGAAAATCAGATATTCCACGTTTAATAACCTGATACATGCCGTCATCTTTCATCGTCTGATGTTCTATTGGGAGACTCACTTGGTGAACTTCAGTTGCCGTGATACAGGGAACATAACGACAATAAGAATAACTGAAATTTTGCAGTCATGAGAAAATAGAGTCAAAATTACACCCTGGCTGAGATGCTGTTGTTTTCTGATATTTATATATAACGATTTCAGAAAAAAGTTCTACCTTTATTTCCTTTGGATGGAATAGTCGTAATAGAATTTGATTTTCCATTCTTCTAGCTTATTGTTAAGGTTTTACCTTTGTAGTCCATGCATATTGTCTTTCAAAAATTTTCCTTGCCTTGAAAAATTTTGCTTATTTCATAACAGTCCTTCGGATGTCTGCAGTATCTTCAGAAAGTCTGTTGTGATCTTACCTGATGTTTTATTTCTGCTGGTTCCTCTAAGTTAGAGCTTACAAAACTTCCATTCACAGAGAGTGGAAACGGGAAAAAAGGGCACAGCTATTAACAAAATTTAAAAGAGGAGAAAGCTCGTGGAAAGGTAGTTTAATTTTGCCGTTCAAATTACCTCGCCACAATTTGATACTGAGATTGAAGGAGAAGATAAAGGAGGAAAAGCGTTTTATCCAAAGGGGAGAAATTTGAATGCTAACAATCTGGCTTTTAGAGTGCAAATAAAAATCTATCATTGGAAGACAGGTGGAAATGTATTACCGTTCATGAAAGGAGAAACAGGCAAAAATATGTTGCTATCCCAGTAGGAACATTTCAGTTTAAACATAAAGGAAGCTCATAATGCATTTGGACTTTTAAAGTTTTCCATAGATTAGGTGTTGCATAATTGTAATATTTTGAGAGCTTGGGTAGTAGCATAAGACAAGATTTGTGGTCTCCAATACCAAGTGCCCTTCGTGCAAACCCAGTTTTCCTCTCAGCTTTTCTCTGGTTGGTTCGTTTTCCCAGGGATCATCTCAAATATCTTTTACTTTTTTAAAACATCACTCCATAGGCAGCGACCTCCCATCCAAGCTTCCTAAATGATATTGGATAGCATCTCCCTGGCTCTTCAATCACAAAATCTGTTAAAAACAACATTTCATTGGCAAATTTATTGAAAGAACGTATCAGACGTTATTAACTTGCAGCAAGGGAGACAGAATCGTGACTTCCGACCCTGGTCCACGCCAGCCACCGCGGCGTCTAATCCCCGGTGTCTTCCGTGGCCCCCGTCTCGCCGGGCTGCCTTCCACACAGCACCCTCTCTCTGCAAAATGTTTTCTTCTTATCCCTTTGTGACCAGAGTGACACGAACTCACCTTTGAAGCCCAGCGCAGGGACTGTTCTTTGCAGGGCCTTGCGGGACGTCCCTGTTACCTCTGACTGCACCTGTGTTTCCCCGCCGTGCGTTTCGCATCCTGATCTCGCAAGTGCCTGTGCTGTGAGTACTTGATGAGTACCCCTGTTAGTGACAGTGACCTCTGCGTCTGTGCCAGTCCATTCTCTGCGTCCAGTGACGTGCCGGGCATCGTGAATCAGTCAGTGGATGGCCGATGTCAAGGCTCAGTACCATAAAACACACATGCAGTACTGCGTTTTGCTGTATTCCGTCCAGCTACGGGGTGCGGGTGGGTCTGTTCTATTCGAAGTGCAGTGGTTCGTGCAGACTACGTGTGCGTCATCCGTGTGCAGAAGCTGAGACATGAAGGGGACAGGAAGGATGAAAAGTCCACTTTTAAAAACTGAAATAACCAGTTTGATTCACGGGGATTCCTAACTTTATGTTTGATTGTGTTCACCAGACCAACCGTTGCTGCAGCGTTTTTCAGACACATCTGTAGTGGAAAGTATTTCTCCACGGACTTTGCAGGAAGCCTGCGGAGAGCAGGGTGGCAGAAACTCGCGCTAACACATTTCAAAGTGAAGGGAGTGAAACTGCCCGTAAAACTCCCATTAATGTCAAGGGGAATCACTGACAGAGTCCCAGGCAATACTCCGAAAACGTCTTCATTGTTGCCTGGGGGCCGCTGCTCATGCCGCACACAAATACGGTTTAGCTCTTAAAGAGAGGATTGCTCTCGACGGCGGGGGGCCGCGTCTTCGCCGACTGGGTGGAGATGGCGGCACAGACCGCCGCTCTTGCCACCTGTCTGAGAGGCGTTACTGCGCCCTCCCCACCACGCCCTCATCACAAACAAGCAAACGGCTCTTTCTCAAAATAAAGCTGCAATCCGATTAAATGCAGATGACTTTATTTTTTTTCCCCAGATACACACAGGACAAAACTCTAGCCCACCGCCCTATTTATGAATCACCTGCCGAAATTTCTCCTTAGATATGTAAAATAATAACTATGGATCAAATCTGATGTACAATTCAAGGTAATATAAATTATCTCAGATTTTGATCCAAATGTCAGATTGCAAACATTGAAAGAACAAACAGGAGAGGACATTTTTATGTGATCTTTGGGACTCTGCTCCTTAGTGTGGTATCTTGAGGAGGGACTTCGTACGTTAGTCTGAACGAGTTTCAAATTCCGGACTCCAGGATTTTGGGGGCGACGTACGGAGCATTTAGATGAGAAAGAGGCGATTGAAAATGGATGTTCAAACAACTTTAAATAGCGCACCTCTTCCGTAATTGTTTTCTGGGTTTTCAATTTACTGTCGAGAAATGAGGGTCTGCTTTGAAAATGAGCAGACTTGCCTTTTCCAGCCGATTACACAGGTGGGAGGAGCGAGAGAGGGAGGCTCCCCAACAGAGGTCAATGGTGGTCCTTGGGGCGCCACAGTGGCGCTGGCGTTTTCGTGAGTTGAAAGAAGCAGTTTGTTTTACGTTTGTTGACGTTCCGACAATTATATTTCTACCTCAGTGATGGTGCACAGGGCTCTCGGTGCTTGGTTTAAACAGAACATGCTAAAATGGCCTGTTCAAGGGGTTCCATAGAAAAGCAGTTTTCCGAAGGATGGTGGTGACGGGTGATTGAGTGGGGACAGTCACACGGTGTCACACGGCCAGACCACAGCGGGCGTGTGCAGAACCGACCGCAGCGTGTCAGCACCGTGTGCGGTGACGGTCAGGGGCCCGGCGAGCAAACTTAGCCCGAGCAGGGATTCACGTTGGAGCTTTCCGGAACATCCCTGCAACACACCCCTCCTCCACCACCTCCAGCTTTCACTTGGACGACGTTCTGGGGTCGCTGGCTGTAGCATTTCCGTGGCACAGCAGCGTGGCATTGTGCCCCTGGGACTCTGCTCCCTGCAGTAATATGTGGCTTGTCCTCTGTTCTCCTCACTTCCGATGTGACTAACACAAAGTAGCTACATCGTTACCGTTAATAAACTTGTGTCTTGGCTTCCTGTCCGCCCACTCCCATTTGTGGACGGCGCAGTACCTGCAGTGGGCGTTGACTCTGATGGGGTCTGGATGGTAAACCCAAAAGAATGCAGTGTTTCTTTCTACTAAAAAGTATTCAGGTTCTGCAAAAGCAGCGGTTTGGAAAGCCCTGACTCTTCCTGCCTCACAGCTCCTTCTTCAAAGCCAACTCCGTCCTTGGTTCTCGAGTCTTCCTGAGAGCCGTCTTCCTCATCCTGCTGGCAGTTGTGGGAGGTTGGTCCAGTCGCACCCGCCCTGGCAGGCCTGGAAGGAGACTTCAGCGGCGGATTTAGGCTCATTTCCGCGCGTAGGGAGAGGAAAGGACTTACTAACGCGGTACGTCCAGAGGGACAGAGAAATCTGTGCGTTCTTCTGCACAAGGGGGTGACGGACCGTCTACCCTTCCACAGCGGGACTTAGCGTCAGACGGTGGAACCTTCCGCTTACTCCTGTCTGCCCCGTTCTAGAAAGTCTAATAAACGTATGTCTGTAGGGGATCAAAGGGAATATCAAACCATGGATAGATAAAGAAAAAAATTAATTGAGGAAGGCTCAGTAAGCAGACAGTGGAACCCTAAACCTACGCAGCGTAGCTGGCTCTGAATTGCAAGCACTGGGTGAAAAACGAGAGACAACTTTAACAATTAAGTCTAGAAACTTCTGTTTCTCCCATGAACCGCATTCAGTGAACTATGTGACACCAAAACGCTCTCACTGAAAAATGCTTTAAAACACTGGGTGAACTATTACCTCTCTGGGAGCATAGGTAAGTTTAGAAGAAAATGAGAGAAATCCCAACTGATCACCTGCGGAGTGACGTGGATGGGAAACTGTGATTGAGTTTTCTGTATGAAACTGGATACACCCTCGGTAAAAGGCGGCGTAGGAGAATATAAATAAATCAGTGTCCCGGAGGAGGCAGGTGCAGGGGAATCGTGTCTTTCTTACTTGAGATCCTTGAAATTTTAGAACTAGAGCTGTGCCCTCCACCAGTTTGTGATGTGAATAAGTGCGACCAGGTTGCCCGGGAAACTCTACGATGAATAAATAACACGTTAGGTCGTCCTAAGGCAGAAAGAGCTTTGGACACTTGGCAGAAGCGAATGCAAAATTGATTTGGGCAGATACAGCCTCCGTCCAGGGTCTATAAGATTCAAAAAGAGGACGATTTAGAACCAGAAAGTAACCAAAGATCATCTCACACACGCAAAAGGCATCGTGTATAATGAACGATTTTATAATATGACTTTCATGTAACAGAGAATTAAGTCAAGGTTATAACACTATTATGTATAATGATAAAGACAAAACTGTAAAAATGTAAGACATAAGAAGAGGATAAGGCAATATCTCAAAAAGGCCAGATTTGTAAAGAAAAGTGCAACATCTTGATACTAAAAAAAAGCCATTGAAATGATACAATTAAGCGGATGGTTTAGTAACAGTTTAAACGTGCCTGGGAGTCGGGGTAGCCGACCATCAGTGATTTGTTTAGGGTGAAGCCCAGAGTGGGAGGAACTGGTTGCGTGGGAAAGAGGCTGAGCCGTGGACAGCAGAGTAAGTCGGTGTGTGCCCCAGAGAAGTTATAAAAAGAATAAAAACAAGAGGATACAGGTGGCTTTCAAAGGCGCAGCGAATGACACTTCTCAGACCCGACGCAGGACATGGCATTCGCAATACGCAACACTCGAATCCGGAGTGTTTAACGCTGATTCCACCGGCCACATCGTGAGACTGGGAAACCCAAGGACATAGACGACCTTTAGAGCAACCAGGGACAAATGAACTTTCCTAAAGAAGGGATGGAAGTTGGCCGGCAGAAGACTTCTTAAAGACAAAAATGTACGAGGAGAAAATAGAACACCTACGTGAAGAGGGGAAAAGAATGGCGTCATCTGTCACCACCGGGCATCACACACATGCACACACCGCGTGTGTACACATGTGTATTTATACCGTGCGTGTGTGTGCTGGAGATGCTATTCGTATATACCATTATATGCATCTTCATATGTTATTATTTTATGATAGAGCCTGTTGTCACATACACTCTTATTCAAATATGTACCGTAAATTCCATCACTCGGAACTGAAGCCGTGGTCCACAAAGGAGCAGCATCACGGAGGTGACATGGGAGCGGGGGTGGGTCACATGTGTGGTTTGCAGCGTTTCTTGCTTCTACCCGTGCTCAGTCTTGGTGGCAGGGGTCTCTCTGCACCTCAGCCACAGAGGGTCTTCTCTGACGCCGCCCCCGAAACTGCGTGTGTGAGAGTAGAAGCTCTTGGAGCCACGACAAGCCCGAGTGCAAACTACCGGGGCTGCTGTTTTCTCTCAAAAAGAGGCACCTGGAGACCACACGGGACAACGCACCGAAGGTCGGAGCTTCCTCACAGTGACCACGCGGCCTCCGCCTGTGAGCCAAACGCTCGGCCTGACTGCAGCAGGGGTGGGAGGGGACGGCGGGAGGTGGTGTCCGGTGTAATCCAGTGCTCACGGCATCTTTGGGAAGGTGCCTCTGGGAGGGCTCATCGGGGGTTTGCTGGCTCCCATGGCGCGGGGGGTGCCGCGAAGACCGTGGTTTCTCCTCGGTTCTGCCGTCCGCCGGGTTGTGTGATCACAGAGGACACGGTTGCAGGGTGTGGGGGGGATGCTGTGTAGACACCAGGCAGATCCCGATTATCCGTAAAAAGGTGCATTCACTGCATTTATATCCCGATCATCCAGGAAAAGGTGCGTTCACCGCATTTATGTTCATTGCACGAACTTCCCGGTGTGGAGTGTCTACTGTGTCTCACCTTCACCACCTTTCTCCGCTCTCCTGCGGCTAAAGCCCACCTGTGTCTTAGCCTAAATCCTCTTTCCTTTTCCCTGGGCCCTCACGGTGACTTCAACGCCCTTCTCA
>CAUYRT010030633.1:0-18636 GCA_963574885.1 Lepilemur ruficaudatus
CATTCTGTAGGTTGTCTATTTGCTCTAGTGATAGTTTCTTTGGCTGTGCAGAAGCTTTTTAATTTGATCAGATCCCATTTGTTTATTTTTGTTGCTGCATTGATTGCTTTGGGGATCTTCTTCAAGAATTCTTTGCCTAGACCAATGTCTGAAAGCGTCTTCCCAACCTTCTCTTCTAGGATTCTTAAGGTTTCCTGCCTTAGGTTTAGGTCTGTTAACCATCTTGAGTGTATTTTTGTGAGACATGAGAAGTAGGGATCCAGTTTCATTTTTTCTGCATGTAGCTATCCAGTTTTCCCAGCACCATTTATGGAAAAGATATTCTTTTCTCCAATGTATATTTTTGTCTGGTTTATCAAAGATTAGGTTACCATGTGGAGATGGTTTCATCTCTGGATTCTCAGTCCTGATCTCAGTCCAGATCAATGGTTCTGGTTTTGTGCCAATTTAAGCTGATTTGATTATTATTGCTTTGCAATACAACTTGAAGTCTGGAGGACTGATGCCTCCCAGTTTGTTATTTTTGTTTAAGATTGCTTTGGTTATATGGGGTCTTTTCTGGTTCCATACAAAGTGAAGAATTATTTTTTCTAGGCCTGTAAAGAATGAAGATGGTACTTTGATGGGGATTGCATTTATTCTGTAGATCACTTTAGGTAAAATTGACATTTTAACAATATTGATTCTACCAATCCATGAGCAAGGCAGATTTTTCCATCTTTTTACATCTTCTACAATTTCTTTTTTTAGCTTTTCGTAATTCTCCTTGTATAAGTTTTTCATATCTTTTGTTAAATTTATTCCTAGATATTTAATTTTTTGGCAGGCTATAGTAAAGGGTATTGCCTTTTTGATTTGAGTTTCAGCCTGACTGTTTTTGGTGTATATGAATGCCTCTGATTTGTGCACATTGATTTTACAATCTGAGACCTTACCAAATGCATTTATCAAATCTAGGAGTCTCTTGGAAGAATCCATGGGGTTGTCCAGACATAAAAATCATATCATCAGGCCGGGCGCCGTGGCTCATGCCTGTAATCCTTGCACTCTGGGAGGCCGAGGCGGGTGGATTGCTCAAGGTCAGGAGTTCGAAACCAGCCTGAGCAAGAGTGAGACCCCATCTCTACTAATAATAGAAAGAAATTAATTGGCCAACTAAATATATAGAGAAAAAAAATTAGCCGGGCATGGTGGCACATGCCTGTAGTCCCAGCTACTTGGGAGGCTGAGGCAGAAGGATCACTTCAGCCCAGGAGTTTGAGGTTGCTGTGAGCTAGGCTAACGCCACGGCACTCTGGCCTGGGCAACAAAGTGAGACTCTGTCTCAAAAAAAAAAAAAAAAAAAAAGAATATTTTTTATAACTTTGCAAGTAGAGAAGGCTTTTCTAATAATGTCACAGAATTCAAAAGCCATAGAAGAAAAGACTAACAGCTTTAAGTTCACCAAAATAAAAAAACTCTGGTATATTGAAAGAGACCAGAAATAAATGTAAAAACAAGCTACAGATGGGGAGAAGATATTTGAAACCTAGTAAAAAGAGCCTCAACAATTCAATGAGAAATAAACAATAATTGACAAAAGGGGAAATACAAATGGCTGATCAACATATGAAATGATGCTCATTCAACTTCCCCAATAATTAGGGAAGTGCAAAATGAAACAATGAAATATTTTTTATCCATCAGATTTACAAAAAATAAAAGATGATATATCCACTAACATGAGGTAATTTCATTCATGCTGGTGGGAATGTAAATTGATACACATTTTTTGGAGAGCATATTTAGCAGTATCTATTAAAATTTAAAATGTGAATAATTTATGTATGAGCCAGCAGTTCCACTTTTTAAGTATACAGCCTAGAGAAACAATTGCATATGTTCATGAGAAGCATACAAAATGGATGTTCACTGCAGCATTGGTTATCAAATAAAACAAATTTGAACAGTCTAACTTTCCATCAATAGAGCAATTAAATAAACCATGGTACAACCATACCACAGAATTGTTGTTTGGCAGTTTAAAAGAATGAGGTAGATCAATATGTACTCACATGTATAGATCTCCAGGACATGTTAAGTGAAAAAAAATTGCAGAGTGATACACAGATCATGATGCCATTTGTGTAAATATTCCCCCCTTGCCCCAATAAAACAACAAACATTTCTCTTTATTTATGTATGTAATGTAGAGAAAAAGGTCTGGGAAAATAATCAACAACCTGAAAGTAGCAGCTACCTCTGAAGAAAGGAGACTATGTATTGCTTTCATATCTCAAAATAAATAAAAAATAATGAAGTTTTTCAAAAGGAAGCAGATAAAATGAGTGTAGACCGCTCATTTGAAAAGCTTGTCTGAGCTGGGAAAAAAAAGATAAAGCAGTGTCTACAGGGAGACAAAGGAGGTCAGGGGCAACTCTTGAAGATGGAAGAGATGGTAAGGGCTTGAACTGGTGCAAAAGCTTCAAGGAGAGGAGGGGACAGATTCAGGAGAAAGAATCCACAAGATATAGTAACCAAGTTGATGTGAGAGATCTAATTCAGTTTATAAACGACTAAATGTCTACTGCATGCCGAGTATACTGTGAGGTGCCAAAGATACTAAGAAATAAGGCACAGTCTTTAGTTAAGGAGCTTGTAGCTTAGTGGAGGGGACAAATATGTATACGGATTCTGCACAATGTGGAAAGTACAGTAACAGGAGTATGCATATGTGGGAACGGGAAGGGTAACAACTGGTCAAGCCTGATGGTAGGAGTATAGGGGGAAGGTTGCTGAGAGGGGAGAGCAGGTGATCAGGAAAGGCTGAGCTAAGTCTTGAAGTCTTGCAGGATGAGAACAAGTTAGCCAACTGGCATGTAGTGGGTATTTGTCCATATTTGTTGAATGAATACATGCATGAACAAATGAATGCATGAATGAAATAAATATACATTGGTGGGAGAAATAAAATAAAGAGAATACTTGTACGTTTTCATCATTCAAAACCAAAAGTATCCATTGAATGTGTTAACTAGGATGTTGATGTTGGTAGAAAACAGTCTACAATGTGTTGAGGAGTGAATGGGGAGTACAAAAAGAATAAACGAGTAGATTATTGTCTTACAAAATCTTCATCCACCCATTAAATATTTGTTGGGCATCTATTATATGTCAGGCCTTATGGTAGGTGCAGGACAAACCTGACTGCTAAGGGAAGGAAAGACATAAGAAAGTAGTCGGGGAGAAGTGGGTGGTTGGGAAGGATTGGATTGAGGAAAGATTTCGGTTTTTCTGAGATGAGGGAACACTTAAACATATTTATAGATTTAGGGGAAAGAGTCAGTAGGAGGTGAGGAGATGGTAGATGAAGCAAGGATCCCAAACAGCCTGAAAGGGATGAGATCAAGTGCACAAGGGCAATAAGCCTAAACAGCATGAGGGACCCTTCATCTTCAAAGACTAGAGGAAAACAGGGAAGGGTTGGTTCATTTCTTGAGGACAGGTAGTGAGGCAGGAAGTTGAGGTAGTGTGAGCCTGGTGGTGGCCTTGACTTTGTTGGTAAAGTAGGAGGTAAGACCATCTTGTGAGAGTGAAGGGGTCGTGAATCAGTTTTGGAGCTTGAGGAAAGTGATGAAAGTTTGGAATGGCCAATGAGGGCAACGGAAGGGAGCTAATGAAGCCAAATAAAGGGACTGTCACGTTACACTAGAGTCCCATAGGAGGATGGAGACCATACATTCGTCATGGTGTCAAGACCACTACTTTGTGATTGCTTCTAGCCAACTTGAGCAGCAGTGGTGCCAGAGCAGAGAAAGTAGATCCTGGCGTTTCGTCAGTGTAGCAATTTTGTGGGCTAGAAGGACAGGTGGCATGGAGATGTTGATAAAAAAGTGGTTCAGGGGATGGGTCATGGAGTTCAGCCTGGGCAAAGAAAGAGACGAAGCCAGGAGGGGGCTGCTATCCTGTGAGATGATGGAGGAGTCGAGGTGCCAGAGGACTCTACGACGTGAAAGATTGGGTTTAGGAGAATTGAAGGCAAAAGAACTGAAACCGTGCGGTCGGACGGTCGAGCGTTAGAGTGAGGATTTCTCGGGAGGAGCTGGTCTGGCTAACGATAAGGTGGGCAGGTGGCTGGAGTGGAGGGAGCTCAAGGTAGTGAAGTTGATATGAGCAAGGAACAAAGAGGCTGAAGGTTGATAGGTTGTCTGCACGCACATCGCGGTCACCCAGAATGGGGGAAAAGGCTGTGAGCCATGTGCCACCAGAAGAAGATCGAATCAGGCTCAGATGAAGAAAGGTGGAGGAGTAATGGTCTACAGGGGGCACGGAGGAGCCACATGAATGCCTGCAGCACCTGACCCCAAGGTGCACAGGTTGTGGGAGAATGAGAAGCCCAAACTGGAGATGTCTGCTGGGTAATTGTGGCCTCAGTGTGGTAAGAGGGTAATAAATTAGCCGTTGTCACTTTTAGCATTGGTCTGGTAGACCTCACCTTGGGATATCTTGACGTTGGTGCTTGGGATAGCTGTGTTCAAGTACAGTGTCTGTGATCAGGCCTTGTGGGTGTCCAGCACGGGAGCCTCTAATGGCTGTGTTTGCACAGAGGACTGAATCGAGGGAGAAGAAGGAGACAAAGATGTTGTTCAGGTGTCTAGGAAGTATGGTAGGAAGACAGTGATGACTGAGGCCGTGGGAGTGAGTGAGACTAACCAGGAACAATGTGCATACAATGTGTACAATGCCAACAGAGGATGGTCTAGGATGCAACCACAGCAAAGACAGGAGAGGAATTTATCTGAGGTGAGTGAGAAAGAAGAGTTAGAGAGAGAGGTAGGAGATAATGGTGTCAGTGAAGCCAGGGGACAATGTTTCAAGAAGAGACCAGTAAACATTATTGAGAAAGATAGTTACAGCAAGTGTTACAGCGGGTGGTCCCAAGGACAAACCCACTTTTATTAAGTTTGGGTGGTGGTGGGGGTGGGGGGTATCAAGTGTAGGTTAGTTGATGTGTCAGGTAATAGGTTAATATTATGTTGATGCGCCAGGCAATAGATGTAGTGTCATGCTGACGCCAGGCAATAGACTAGTTGCTGGGCCAGGTAACAAGTTAGTATTATGCTGATGTGGGTCTTCCATGAGGGGTGGGGTCTCAGGTGCCTGATGCACCAAGTAATAGATGGGGTTTTTTTTCCTTATCAAGATGACAATTGAAAAGTGTTCCTTGAGAGGTAAAATTATTATTTTCTGCAATATGACTATTTAGGAAACCCAAGGTAATCAGCTGAAAAACAATTCTAACAAATAATAGTTCAGTAAGGTAGCAGTCTCAAAATAAACATGCAGAAAGCCATAGACTTATTATAAACCAACAATAGCTGTTAGGGTGGCAAGCCTTGTAGGTGCTCACGGCCCGGATGGAGAAAGATGTCTCACACAGAGACTAGGATATATAAAAGTAAAAAAAAATATTTTATCTTTTATTTTTTTTTTTTTTGAGGAAGCCACATTTCTTTATATTTTATCTTAGAGGAGAGAAAGAATGAGAGAGAGAGAGAGGAAACAGGGAGAGCCAGGAGATGACAAGGCATCCCAAAGAAAGAAGAGGCTGCCAGCAGTGAGGCCAAGTGGTTTGCTGATTTTATGGGGACAAAAAGAAAGAAAAAAAATAGTGATTGTTGTCAGTTGAAACAGAAGTGGCTGCGGAGTAATTGGAATAATTAGCAGGCAGCTGGGAGGCATCGGGTTGTCTTCTTTTCTCTGTTCCTGGAGACCTGGTTATCTCCAAAATGGCAGGGGGTGTGATTTTGTCCCTGAGATACGGTTTTGGGCAAGAAACGGAGGCCTGGCGTTTGCACCCCTGCTGTCCCTTTGGGGGCTTCCCAGGAACTCCTTGAGGCTATAGAAACAGATTCTAAAGGCTGGGAGTCAGTGAATGTAAAGAGAAAGATTTACATTTCCTTTTTGTCTGTTGGGCTCCTTTCAGAGGATTGTGAAAATGGAACCCTGCAGGGTGCCTGCCTGCTGGGGAGAGAAAGAGCTGGGAGAGAGTTCGTGATGGGTCTTTAGCTGTTATTGGGGAAATTGCAGGATTAGATATTTTCCTGGTATTTCAGCAAGGCCGCCCCTTTCAATAACCAATTAGGAAGCATGAACAGAAGACCCTATTCACAATAAAAACAAAAACAAACAACGTCCTCTACCCACAAGACCCTGCATAATCTGGCCCTTGCTACCTTGCTTGCCTCATCCTTTATTATTCCTTTTTTGTCTTGAGGTGAAATTCATATAACATAAAATTGACTATTTTAAAGTGAACAGTTCAGTGGCATTTAATACATTGATAACTACCACCTTTATCTAGTTCTAAAACATTTTTTTTCATCACCCCAAAAGGAAATCCATTAAATAGTAACTCCCCACTTCCCCACCCCTCAGCCCCTGTAACCACTGTTCTATTTTCTATCTCTATAAATTTGATTATTCTAGGTGCCTCATGTAAATGGAATCATATAATATTTGTCCTTTTGTGTCTGGCTTCTATCACTTATGATGTTTATTATCCATGTGGCAGCATGTAGCAGAATTTCCTGTTCTGGCTGAGTAATATTCCTTTGTATGGATATTCTGCATTTTCTTTCTCTGCTAATCAGTTGGTGGATGTTTGGGTTGTTTCCATCTTTGGGCTATTGTAAATAGTTTATTCCCACTCCATTCACTAAGTCCCATCTCCCTGGCCTTCTTCCTGTTGCTCAAACTTGTCAGACTTACTTCTGCCTGAGGACCATTGTGTCTTTTGTTATTCCCTCTACCTGGAATGCTCTTTTGTTATTCCCTCTGCCTGGAATGCTAGTCTCCCGGATCTCTATGGCTCTCTCATTCTCATCCTTGCAGCTCAAATGTCACATCCTCAGGGAAGACTTCCCTGATCACTGTATTTAAAGTAGTTTTACCCCTAGTCATTTTTTATCCCATTTATCCTATTGTAGTGTCTTCACAGTACATATCAGTATCTGAAATGAATAAGAAGTATTGTCTAGACCAGGATTTATTTTGTGTCATTGGCCCCTTTAGGAATCTAGCAAAGCCTATGGGCTCATTGTCAAAATAATGTTTCTAGATGCCTAAAATATACCAGTTATACTAGAAATACGATTACCAAAATATTTAAAAACTGGGATTTAGTAATCCATGTGCATCTCTATCAATTCCTGAACTAATAATATCTATATGCAGGCATAATAATGATCAGAATTTAGAAGTTGTGATGCATCTAAGTGCTATTTTGGGGTATTTGCAACAACTGGACTAGGAAATGAAAATCCCAGTGACTTCTATTGGTTACAAAATCACTGGTACTGCTAACATTACTATAGATTGTTACCTATGTTTGTAACTGAAAAAACTGCTAAACTTCAGTTAGAGATTAGTGGAAAAGGTATATTATTTTCCTATCCATGTTTATGGATCCTCTGAATTCTATCCATATACCCTTTGGAAGTCCGTGGATTCCAGTGTTAAGAACTCCTGTCTTGAAAGGTCAAAAATTATCAGTAGTGATGAGGAAGGGTAGAGTCTGTTGGAACTAATTTTGGTCAGAGATGGAGGATACCTAGTCAACCATGGATTAA
Organism: Lepilemur ruficaudatus; assembly: GCA_963574885.1. Taxonomy (NCBI): domain Eukaryota; kingdom Metazoa; phylum Chordata; class Mammalia; order Primates; family Lepilemuridae; genus Lepilemur; species Lepilemur ruficaudatus. Next base: position 7,611 of record CAUYRT010030633.1, read on the forward strand.
AGAGCTAGAAGGAAGCTGCCCTCTCTGCCCCTCCATGGAATTAGGGTGTGGGAGGTGAAGATATTTCCAGTTGAGAAGGACATGAGAAAAGTAACATCTTTGAAGGACAGTCAGGTATCACTTAGAGGAAGGAAGCAGTTTGGGAGGAGGTAGCCTATGGGAGTGAGGGATTTTGTTTATCATTGACTGGAACCCACTGAGCACAACAGAGTGCAGAGGAGGAGAGGAGGCCACCGTGGGAAGCTGAGCCACTGGGGCTGGGGGTGGCGGGAGTGCAGAACCGTAGGCGGAACCTTACTATATTCCAGACAGCAGGCTAGACATTGAGGATATGAAGATGAATAAGACAAGGATGAGTCACCCATTTAGGATTCATCTCGACCAAATCCTTGTGGCTGATTGGCTGTTTTGGCTGGTCTGATCCACGCACCTCTTCTGAGACTCCGTGAGCCAGAGGCAGTGACAGTAAGAAAGGCACAGAGTATCACTAGAGGTTCAGGGGGAAAAAAGCCAAAAGACATACTCTTCTTTTTCCTGCTTTGATCCCTCTGCAAAGCAAAAAATGAAGTTACAAAGTTATGTAATGGAGAAAAAAATGAAGCAGCACCATGATCGGATCACCTAAACCAGCCAATCATCCAAAAATTAATTAGATAACGCTAGGGGATGCATCTCCCACACTCACTCCAAATTCTTCAGGAACCTTCTAAGGATCTTTGTAACCAAGAGATTCTTTGAAGCTATTACCCTTCAGAACAATGTTGGCTCAGAGGCATCAGAGGAAGAAAGAAAGGACTATATTTTTAGATTTTTCTGTGGAGTTCCAGAAATACCCTGCACCTGGATCTCTCCCCTGTATGCAGCTCTCAGAATCTACAATTCTGTGATTCTTTTTTAAAAAGCTATTTTCCTCTTCTCTACTAGGGGGATCTTTCAGAAAGGCTCAGGTTGGGGGCTGCTGCAGGTAGGAGGCATTGGCTGGGCCCAGCTCCTCCTTTGATCATGTTCCCTTCTGGCAGTGGTATCTGAAAATTCCCTGCCCTGGGCCCAGATAATGAGCCTCTTCTAACCTGAAGAGAGGCAGCCCCTCAGGTGGAGAGGCAGCAAACGGCGATGACAGCAGATGACACCATCTGATGCAGGGCTGAAGCTAAGCTGACCTAGTTAAAGCAAGAAGAGGCTATAGAGGCGGCAGAGATGGTTGAGGAGGGGACAGGGCCAGGGAGAGAGGGAAGCTTCCAAGTGAGGTAGGCCCAGGACAGGGAGGAATAGAGGGTTGACCATTGTTTAAGAAGCCCTGATGAGACTTGGGGGCCATCTAGGGGAGCTCTGTGGGGAGACTCAGTGAGCTGGGGTGCATGCATACCTGTGTGGAGGGTGTGTGCAGGGGGGGTCTTTACCAGATTTTGCTCAAATATTTAGATTTTTTTTTTTTTTGAGACAGAGTCTCACTCTGTTGCCTGGGCTAGAGTGAGTGCCGTGGCATCAGCTTGGCTCACAGCAACCTCAAACTCCTGGGCTCAAGCAATCCTTCTGCCTCAGCCTCCCAAGTAGCTGGGACTACAGGCATGCGCTACCATGCCCGGCTCATTTTTTTCTATATATATCTTTAGTTGGCCAATTAATTTCTTTCTTTCTATTTATAGTAGAGACGGGGTCTCGCTCTTGCTTAGGCTGGTTTTGAACTCCTGACCTTGAGCGATCCGCCCGCCTCAGCCTCCCAGAGTGCTAGGATTACAGGCGTGAGCCACCGCGCCCGGCTTGTTTTTCTAACTCTTAATCTGTATCACTCATGTGGAGCTTATACTTACCATTTCATCATATTTTTGTTTTACACCAGGTTAGAAAATTACAGAAGGTAGAGCCTCAAGCTGAAATATCTCCTCCCCTCCCTAGCATGGCAGTACCTTACCTATAGAAAGTTCTCAATAAACACTGCTAAATGAACGTAGACACCTCCTTGATAATCTCTGGGCCTCTTCCTCTCTACGTGTTTTCCAGTACCCATGGCAGCGTGTGCAGGTGTGTGCTTACAATCCACTTCCTCCTAGATGTGCTGGGTGATGGACATGGGGACCTCTGCTTTGTTCCTGCCATCCCCATTCTTGCTTGTTTCTTCTCCTAGGACTTGAAAAGTAGAGAGAAATCTCAAAGTTGTCCTCCAGACCCGGAGCTTTGTGCATGTCATTTTCTTATCTTTAAGTTCAGGAACTCAGTAAAAAAAAAAAAAAAAAAAGAAAAGAAAGAAAAAATTCACTGCTGAGACAGTACAAACTATATGTATTTTATCTTTGGTAAGTTTCCTTAATGGGAAATATAAGTGCCATGAGTTTCAAAAAATTTGGCCTCTTTTTCATAACCTCTCAATTGTTTTTCAAGAGTCTTGCTGAAACTATAAAGTGTCTTTAGTTTTTCTGGAGCTAATATTACTTCTTTACCTTTTATTTATTTATTTATTTTGAGACAGGGTCTCACCCTGTTGCCTAGGCTAGAGTGCAGTGTCGTCATCATAGCTCACAGCAACCTCAAACTCCTAGGCTCAAGTGATCTTCCTGCCCTCAGTCTCCTCAGTCTACTTAGCTGGGACTACAGGCCCACATCACCATGCCCCACTAATTTTTCTATTTTTTGTAAAGTGGACTCTCTTGCTCAGGCTGATCTCCAACTCCTGGCCGCAGGCGATCCTTCCGCCCTGGCCTCCTCGAGTGCTAGGATTACAGGCGTGAGCCACTGCGCCTGGCCTCCTTTACCCTTAAAATGACAAACACTATACTACCATCATTGTTTCTGGCAATCTGTGAGACTGATTTAAGGCTAATATTCTAATCGCTTCTCAGCCTTTTGGCTAATATCAAGTGTAAGGCTAATATTCTGGAGGCCAATTTTTATTAATTTTATTCTTAAGAAAACAGTCTAATATTTATACACAAATCTTATAATGAAATCACAACCATCGCAAATTTTACATGTAATATGTGTGTACTTCCATTTGAGATCAGAGTCATTTGATCATATTCTTGGTTTATAATTCTAAAATAGAATTTTAGTAAGTCATGGCAATGTAGATGGAGTAGGAAGAATTTGAATAATAGGCTATGGCGGTAAAGTTAAAGACCAGGTTGGGTAAACTGGCCACCAAAAAGAGGGAAATGAAGAGAAAGTCTTGAGATGGAGGGGTAGGAAGGACTGACTTGAGAGTAGGAGATAGGATAATTATTTCCAGAAACTGATTTAGGCTGTGTGCTTAGAAAAAGGAATTTATAGCAAGCATAAGGTATGTGATGTGGGAACAGGGAGGAAGAAGTTTGCCTATGCTAGATAACTACTGAGGATGCAGTTTGAATGGAGCCTGGCATGCTATCAGGTACTTAGGTGTTAAAAATGGTCTGGAATCATCGAAACCCCTTATTCTCCAAACATAAGCAAATGCTGAAATCACTCTATTCTAATAATTTTATAAAGCAGAGCACATAGAACTCCGGCAGAATAAATATTCAATCTTGAAGATGAGGTCATGTTTAAAAATTACAGATTATATAAGTGAGATCCAGCAGATACAACCAACAGAATAATTAGTTATTATAAGACCTGAACATTTTTGCACTTTTTTATTGAGTTAAAATACACACGATGTAAAAGTTACATCTTAACCATTTTTAAGTGTACAGTTCAGTGGTATTCATTATATTCATAATTTTTGTTGTGCAACCGTCACCACCATTCATCTCCACTAACTCCTCATCTTGTAAAACTGAAACTCTATCCATTAAACAGTAACTCATTTATACCCACCCCCAACTCCTGGCAACCACCATTCTGTTTGTTGCTACGATTTTGACTATTCTAAGTACCTCACATAAGTGGAATCATACAGTATTTGCCTTTTTGTGACTGACTTATTTCACTTAGCATTATGACCTCAAGGTTCATTCCTGTTGTAGCATATGGAAGAATTTCCTTTGTTTTTAAGACTGAATAACATTCCATTGTAGGGAGAGACCACATTTTGCTTATCCATTCATCCGTCATGGACACTTAGGTTGCTTCCACACTTTAGCTATTGTGGATAATGCTGCTTAAACGTGGTTGTAAAAATATCTCTTTGAGAGCCTATTTTAAACTTTGGGAGGTACATACCCAGAAGTACAATTGCTGGGTTATACGGTAACCCTCTTTTTAATTTTTGAGGAACTACCGTACTGTTTTCCACAGCAGTTATACCATTTTACTTTCCCAGCATGGGTTTGTTTACCATTTGTACGTCTTCTTTGAAGAAATGTCTATTCAAGTCCTTTGCCCATTTTTGAACTGGGTTATTTTGTTGTTGTTGCTGAGTTGTAGGAGTATATTCTGGATATGAGTCCCTTATCAGATATATGATTTGCAAATATTTCCTCCCATTCTGTGGGTTGCCTTTTTACTCTGTTGATATTGTCTTTTGATGTGCAAAATTTTCAATTTTCATGAAGTCTGATTTGTCTGTTTTTTCTTTGCTGCCTGTGTCTTTGGTGTCATATCTAAGAAATCATTGTCAAATGTAACCTTGTAAAGCTTTTGGCCTATGTTTTCCCCTAAGAGGAAGTGGATAGCGCAAGTTTGTGAAATACACGATTTTTTTCCAGGAAGGCTTATTTGTGGCGCCCACTGGGCTGGAACAGGAGAGGAGGAGAAGGGATTTCTCTTTGGCTCATGGGCTAGCCCATGCTCTGTCCTAGAACCTCCCTGACTTTCTCTTCCTCTCCTTGGGGGGACAGATCCCTTTATTCCTGCAAAGACTCGACTGCTTGCTCGTCTATCCACCTTTGTCCCACAGTCCAGCTTCCTTGGGAAGGTCCCTGCTGTTGCCGTGTCAGGATTTCCCTTCACCTCCCCAGTCCTATCCAAGTTGCCTGTTACCACAAGTTGCCATCACCACTGCTACCCCCACCAGCATTACCCCTTCGAGTTCCTCAAAGGAACTGGAAGCTGGAGGGCCAGGCTTTCACACCGGCTCCAATCTCTGGCCTGTGACCCATCACCCTTATCTTTCCATTTCCCTTTCTGTCCTGCAGCAGAGTCTCCTGCGAAGACATGCAGACTCTCCAGCTTAAAGGTTCACGCTTTACTCACATGTTGCCATGGCTGCCTTTGCCCGTTCCTTGGGCTGAGGGGTATACAGAGGGTCGTCTCTCAGAAAGCTGGATCATGGGAGAGGCCCATGCAGGATGTGGAATTGGAATTAGAACCATTAAAGGAGAAGTTCAGGGTCTCTGTGCCCCAAGCATCATACAGAATGGGAGGCACAGGCTGCAGGTGAGTGCATCCCTTGGCCCATGTCCCTGTGGGAAGGTGTGTGGAGAGAGGAGGATGATAGCAGGGTCCCCTAAAGCACAGGGCCAAGCACAGGGGAGCTTCAGTGTTTTAGGGGAACACCGGCTTTAAGGTACAGTTTGGTGCACTATCTGTTCCCCTGTTACTCCAGTTCCCCTTTCAGTGCCTCTAATCGTCTTTTTTCTCTTTGGTTTATCTTAGTGGTGTTTTCTTTTTTCTTTCTCCATGTCCCCTTGTCATTATTCTGTCTTCTCTACTTCTTTGTATACCCTAGATGGCTACATATTCTCTTCCTTCTGGGCTTGCCAATGTGGAATTTCTAAAACAATTCATTGTGGTTTCTTAGTATGGGCATAATAATTATTAAAACATCACTTTGCTTCACTCCCCTTGTCCGCTTATAGTTGAGTACATGCTATTTTGCCCTAGGACCCAGGAATTCCACTCTGAGTTATAATTCCACTCTGAGAGGAGGACACACAGCAGGTCCTCCTTGCTGTGCTGTATGCCATGGTGCGAAGTGGGAAGCAGTTCAGCAGTCTCTTACTGGTGGAGTGGAGGCTAACTGTGGTGGGCACACACCAGGGGGCGCTGTGCATCACCGAAAAGTCATAGAAGGGCTACACACAGCAACATGGACAGAGTATAAAAACATGCCAGTGCATGGCAAAATAGCATGTAAATAAAACCTCATATATAAAAACAATATATATTTTGTAAGAACAAGAACAAAAGGAACCTCACGTGGACGTGTGATGACAGCATGCCATGGACTACAGGGGTGATTAACTCAACTCTCGGCACTGGAAATCCAAAAACAACATATTTTGTTGTTGGCAATCTTCATGAGGCCATTGATTTCTTATGGCCTCAGCCCACCAGCCAGGGATGCTAAGTAGTGCTTCTTACTATTACAACCTCCTCAGTCTTCACTGTGCCCTGGATCCTTCTCTATCCCTTCCATAAGGTCATGGGGGACATGGGCCAGATTACTCTCTGCTGCGCAACCCACTAGCTGTCCCCTGGGGACTCTCCCTGCTAAAGCCTTGGGGCCTTGGCCCAAAGTGCTCCTTTTCTCCCTTACTGGTTCTAAAATGAAAATAAAAGTTGCTTTGGCTTCCCTTGTCCCTCTCTCTCTCTTTCATTTTAGCACTTTTCCCACTAAAATGAAATAAAAATGAAATGACAAATGGAACCAAAGAGGGAGACAACTGATACAGACCAGGCTGGCTTATGGTTTGGGGCAGTGATCTCCAAGGTTGGGTGGGTAAGAGAATCCATTCAGTTGTCAAGAGAAAGAAATTTCTATTTACTTCTTATATCCTTAATTTTTAAATTTTCTGCATTTTTAATAATAGTTATAATATATTAAAATATATTAATTAAGGGTACAAGTTAAAGGATAGTTGTAGACCACTGCTTTGAGGGGATGCTTGCTTGCTTAAACCCTTAGGATCCCTTAAATAGTGATTCAGCACTGGTCTGCCACAGAGAAAAATCTCACAGTTTTGCACAAGCTTTTTGGGGTGATCTGTACTTTTTTAGGAGGTGTGTGGGTAAGAGTTACTTTCTTGCTGCAAAACATTTAATGACTGTCTTGTTATTGTCTAAAATGTACACTCTCAGTCCCAGAACATTTCGTTTTAGTCCTGTAATGTTTCTCAACTGAGAAGGGCTGATGGAGTTTTGGGAGGAATAATTCTCCCTAACGTGGGACTTCCTGGGTATTGTAGGAGATTTAGCATCCCTGGCCTCCACCCGCAGAATGTCAGGGGTGCTTACCCATTTATAGCAATAACCCAGAATTCTCCCAAGCATTTTCTTAGGCCTCTGGTGAGGTCTTACCCTCCCCTTTAAGAACAATTTTTCCTGATGCTTTGCCTGCCTCTTTACACCCGCCCATTCTTCCCACTCCTCCGCCATGACACCTTCCCTGATTGTACCAACCCACAAAGAGTTCTTCCTCCTAGGAAAGTACAGTATCATTTATTTTGTCTTAATGTATTCCCTTGTGGTATCTATTGTATTGTCTTATGCTATTATTTAGTATACATATGCTTTTTAAACTTTTGTGTTTCTACATATTAGAAACACTTTCTCAACTAATTTATAAGCTACGAGACCTGAGAGTTGGGGATGGAGGAAACAAAAGACTTCCACAATGTTTCCTGATCAATGCTCCCCTCTTAATAGGCTTCTAGCTTAAAAGCTTAGATTGAAGGAAAGACTGGAATAATTGGCCCAAAGTGATTTAGGAAGGACATTAGGAATTTCATTGTGGATTGAGAACTTTACATTTCTATTGGGGACCTGAACTTAGCTTTGGACCATTTTGGTAGAGTAAGCTTCAGTAAACACTTGGATAAATAAAAGTTGTACCAGCCAACTACTTTGGAGAATTTGGTAAAATAGCTTCCTTCCCTCACTATAGTAATGGGAAAATTTCCATTTCTCCATGGCAAGCAGAAAAGAGTATTCTCCGCCATAATATCAATGTCTTAACAATGAAAATCACCCAGAACATTGGTAACATTTTTGCTAATACCAAAAACTATTTTTCCTAATTTGATAAATGAGGAGAAAGGCAGTGGTAATTTAAATGTGTGGTTTCTTCCTCTCCTTCTCCCCCAAAACATCCTGGAGGAACTTGGCCTAGCTTTGAATGACCTTTCTACCACTTCATGCTTGTTACTTTGAGTCTCACAGCCAATTAAGTTTGCATGGGGAAAAAGTCTACAGAGAGCTTCTGGTTGAACGAACAGAAATGCTAGGGAACATTTAATAAGTTGTCAGTGTATAAATCATCATAGATCAGGCCTTTTGAGCTTGTTAAGCTTAGAGAAGAAATAGACAAGATTTACTCAGTTAAGGGCCGTGGCACCTGGGTCTGAGTTGATGAAGTTACAGCAACAGAACAGTAGCATCCTAGTTCCAACTCTGCCAGCCTTTGCAGTCGGGCTGAAGGGCATGGGAAGGAGAAAGTGCCAGGTTGCAAAGAGGACCCAGTGATTTTTCTGGGTTCGCTCCAAACAGTGAAGATATATCAAAACTCTTGCGTTTTAAAATATTGGGCCTCGACACAGGTAAAGTCTTTTTGTAGTGAACTCCACAGTGCATTCAATTTGCTCAATTAAAACACATGCATTACTGCTAGAAATCATGCCGCCAAGCTGGGCCAACAGAGCTGCAACTGAACTGGCAGCAGAATTCTCTGCAGTATGTGTAGGGGTGCCCAAGCGTTTTGAAATCAGGGAAGCAAGGTAGTGTCAGGCATTTCCCAAGCCCAGTTTTCTCCTTTTCCAACCTGCCCCAGCCACAGTGACTCCTTTGTTGTTTCTCAGTGTTCCAGCCATGACTTTGCACTGTATATTTTCTCTGCCTTGATGTAATTTCCCCAGATAATCACATGGTCCACCCACTCACTTTCTTCTGGTCTTTTCTCAACTGTTTTTCAGCGAGGGCATCCCTGGACACCTCATCTAAAATTGCCATTCTTTCTCACATTATTTCCTATCTTTTTCTGCTTTCCTGTTCTCCTAAGCTCTTATGATTATTTAACAGATTATATAATGTACGCATTAATCTTTTTCCTCCATCCTTGGAAGCATCCTCCTCCATCCTCCAAAACACAGAATATTAGCTCTGTAAAAGGGAGGTTTTGTCTGCTTCGTTCACTGCTGTGTCCTCAACACTTAGACTAGTGTTGGTCATGTAATAAATTCTTAATAAATATTGGCTGAAGGGGGTGAGCGACTGGCCTCCTTGACCCCAGGGCGGCTCGCCCCTGGCCCAGGGTTTGTTCTGCAGGCCTGGAGCTCAGCCCCAGTCCGCTCACATCTCCAAGCCTTGTCTGTCTCCTAGGCTCCCTGCGCACCCGCCTTCCCTCTTTGAAGTCAGATGCATGCTCCTCGGCCCTCCTGCCTCTGCCACCTCTGTCTCTCAAGTCAGCACACACCCTTTCAAAGCATTTTTGTTGCTGGTAGCTACATGGAAGCAGACAGGGTTAGGTAAAATAACAAACAGTGAGGAAGTTGTGTCAGGATGAATCTCACAAAGTACAAATATTACCCTTGGTTTCCAGCAAAATATAAAGGATCTAGGCTTGCATGTGTTTTGCTGTCTTCCTGTATTTCCTAATTAGAAGAGTCTATGAAATATCTCTGTCCTTTAAACCTATATTGTCTTTCCATTTTCTTTCTAACTGAAATCCTCCAATGTCAGCTTCCCATTCTTCTCCATTGTACACAGTCCTTGGCAAAGCCCTGATTATCTTGTTAGTGAGAATACGAGGTGACAACATCTGTGGGAAAATCCAGATGGTGGCCTCTAATGCAAACTCCACCTCCCCACCCCCACCCTGCTTCCTGTCCACCCCAATCTTCCCTGACCCAGCAATTCGACTTCTAGGAATTTGATTTACAAATGAACTAGAATTGAGGGACAGGGCTGATTTCACAAGGATATTTACAGCAAGGAAAAATCTGGAGATAATCTATATGTTCATCCAGAGAAACTGATTGAATAAATTGTGGTACGTTATAGAATTCTATATACCTGTTTAAAATGGTGAGGCACATTTCCAAGCAATATTTAAGTATCTAGTTTGTACTCTTGCATAGGCAGAGAATAGCTCTGGAAAGGGAAGGGCATTGGTTGCCTCTGAGGAGGGGAGCTGAGGGGCTGTTCACTGTGTACTTCTTTTATTTAGGTCTTTTATATCCTTCAAGACAATTTTGTAAATTTCTCAGTGAAAGTTTGCACATGCTTTGTTAGGTTTGCAATTAAGTTCCTAAGACTTTTTGTTTCTATTGTGAATAAATGTTTTTCCTTTTACCTTTTCTTATTGACATGCTAGTGTAAGAATGCTGTTGTATAAATGGTTGATCTTGAATTCAGCATGTTTGCTGAACTCTGTTCTTAGTTCTAACAGAGTAATTGTAACAGAACACATGGTTTTCTTATATTCAGATTCTCTTGAATTTTCTACATAGCCAATCATATTGTGTGTAAATAACAATTCAGTTTCTTCTTGTTCATTTCTTCTTTTTCTTTGCCACATATTTGTTTTCTTTTCCATTTGGGGGTTGAATTAATCAAGTGTTCTGTATCTCCATGCTCATCCCCACTTTTTTTCCCTTTGCTGGCTTGGAAGTAGTTATCTCTAACATACATACTTCATTATATAATTTCTAATGTAATTGAAAGTTATTCTGCCCCAAACAATCAGGATTCAGAGGCAGTAGCAGAAGGAAGGGAACCTCCTTCAAAGAGATGGGTTTTATAGGATAAAAAGAATTTGCAGGTTCTTAAACTCTGTTTAAGAGAGTCAATGCCTCTGTTCTTTGGAGAAGGTGTTGCTAAAAAGCGCACCAGTCAGTGAGCAAGCTCACCTGGACATATGGAAGGATGCCAGAAAACCAAATGAAGCAATTAAGGTAAGAGCTCAACTTCCATTTTCTCCAACTCTTCAAGCCACAATGGAATCCCCTTATTCCAATTCCTGTTTTACTCAGGAGCCCACAGGTAAGCCCTTAATTGACTTCTCCTTGTTTCAAATTGTGGACGGGAAAAGTCCAAACTCTGAAATATTTAAAAGAAGTTTATTCTGAGCCAAATTTGAGGACCATGACCCGGAGCCACTCCCAAGAAACCTTGAGCAAGTGGACTCGAGGTGGTTAGGTTACAGTTTGGTTTTATACATTTCAGGGAGACAGGG
>CAUYRT010030635.1:0-14904 GCA_963574885.1 Lepilemur ruficaudatus
CAGTACCAATTTGATGGCGAGTACATGTAGGGCCCATTCTTCCGATCACCAGGTCTTTTTGCATGTGACAGTCTCTTTGAACATTTTCTCTACTCATCAGTTGGCTAGCTGCTTGTTAAATTTTAGATCTCATCTTAAATGTTACCTTAGTCTTCCTTGATCCTCCAAATCAGGATTAGATACTCTTCCCATAACACTGCAAAATTTCTACGTCATAGCTCTTATTAAACAGTTTCGTAATTTTCCATATATTTGTCCATTTCTCCCTCTAGACCAGGGATTGGCAAACTTTTCCTATGAAGTGCCAGATAGTAAATATTTTAGGTTTTGAAGGTCATTCTCTGTCACAATGACTCAGCTCTGTCACTGTAGCATGAAAACAACTGGAGATACATAACCAAATGATTATGTTCCAATAAAACTTTATTTACAAAAACCAGACAAGGGACTGGACATGGCCCAAGAAGGTAAGAAGTATATTTTTATTGACTGTTTTATTCCTACCACCTAGTACATTCCTTGAAATACAATAAGAACTCCACAAATATTGGTTCAAGGAATTAGAGGACATTCTGGCACCACCTTGCCAAGAAAATGGCCTCATTATGAACATAAAACATGCTGTGCAATTTAAAAGTTACTTTATGTGCATTCTTTCAAAGCAATCCTCAGTCATTAAAATCTTTTTTTCTTTGCTCCCATTTAAATTTAGCATCCATTTTAATGGTTTGACTCAGTTTTCCTCATTTACATTTTGCCTGGCGAGGTAGTTGTTACACAGACAGATGAGGGCTATTGTTGAATCTGCACATTTCTAGCTGTGACCAGGAGTTGTAGAAATTGCTTTCTCTTTACATGCAGTTGAGATGGTGTTGTCCCTGAGACCAAGTCTGTGCACTGTGGTTATTGTGAGTCTGGTATTTATTGACCATTCCTGTCTCTCTGCAGTGTGTGGAGTTTGGGTAAATGGTGATTCATTTGGAGAGATATCATTTATTTAGATTCGTTTAATGGAGTTTTATGTGGTTTCTCAGCCATGGTTTACTTCCCCAAATTATGAACGGGAAATCACGAGGTTTACGAGAATTTTGGCTTGTACCTTTGCCAGGTAATGAGTAAAACATGGTGTAGGAGATGAGAAGCTATGTTTGTGCTCGTCACATCTTTTAACCAGACACTGTCAGGATATTGAGCCAGAATTGGTCAGATGAGCAAGTTAATCCTTAGGAAGTCTCATTACTTCTGGGTTATTTGCAAGAAAAGGAAAATAATAGAAAAGATGCTTGTATTTTGAAAGTGACCCCACAAAACCATAATTATTTCCATTTTTTCCAGATTTAACTGTACCTTATATAGCAACAGAGGATTTTTAGTTGGTTTTGCATATCAACCAAACCCAAAAGAAAAGGAGCTTTAAGATTCCATCCACCCTTAACTGGCTACACTGGCCAAACACGTGGTGAAATACAGGGTCATCCCACTCCTGGTGCAGAGATCTGGTACTGACTGGGCTTGCTGCAGAACTTACTGCTCCCCTGAGCTAAGTACTACCTCAGGCCAAATGGGTTTTCAACTATATGGGAATTGTAATAAAAAACCTTTCACATTTTGAAGTTAAATGCAGACCAAAGAAGGAGGAAAGGGGTTTAATGAGAAGTTAGAGGAAAATAGAAGAGTTGAGTATTTAAAAAGCAGCCATAAAAAAAGGAGTAAAAAAAAAAAGTCCCTTATATTTATATGGTGCTTTACAGAGTAAAATAAATACTGAAATAACTTTTCAATTCCTTTAACAGCCCTGTGAATGAGGTAGATAAATTATTTCTTTTTTTTTGCAAATGAATAAACTGGTTTTTCAAAAAATGAAGTGACTTGGTTATACCTAGTAGTATAGAAATGGATCCTTATGGTAGATGGGGGAAAGAGGCATGTATTTCCATTGCCACTCATCTCATCAATTCATTGCTTTCTTTCATAGGATTCAGTGCTTTCTTCTATTCTTTCCAAATTCTAAACTTTGAGGCTTCAAGATTCCAGGACTGGATTTCTGTTGTCCAGCATTTTTCCTTGATCCTCATTTCAAGTTATATTACAGGCTTGGTTTGGTTGTTTCTTCCACCGTTTCCCATTGTTCTTCCAGTCCAGAGTGTTAGCCTAGGGAGAGGGGAACATGGGGAAGCAGAGACATAGTGAGATGATGATCAGGAGGGGTGAGTTGTGCCTATTGAGCTAAAGGGAAAGCTTTAAATATGAGGAAGGCAAGCAGTTGCTGTAAGAAAGAATGTTCATTCCCTAAACAGGAGGACATGTTACTTTGGGATTTTTTCTTAATTATTAATGTGCTAGTTGACACTTTTCAAGGTAGTAGTAATTTTATTAAAATCACAAAACACATATCCATTTAATAGTGGTCAATTAAGTATGTACCAATGAACATTTTAGTGAGCAGGGTCAATTTTAGTTTCCATTTGAATTAAAATCCTACATTCTTTAGGATGGGCCTATGAGCCATATGTTTTCTGCCTTAAGTTTATAAGTTACATTCATTTCTTCGAGATTTGATCCCAGGTGTTCACAATGGCAAACATCTAGGTGGAAGAACACTTACATTGAGATTTTATCTGCTTTACTAGAAATAGCCTGATGCTGTGTTATTGTTTTATTAACATTGTGTTTATATATTTCTTGGGAACTTATAAAATTTGTGCTCATGTTTTCTACGCTAGCAAATTCTCACTCAGCATACCCTACCAGAAAATACCACCTTACATTTATGTAAACAATGATCTAACCATGAAGACTGTTTTAGATACAAATCCCAGATTCACATGTCTGTGTTAGGGAAGGTGCCCCAGAGCTCACTTCAGCCAGACCCCGTTAAACTTATACATATGGAAATACTGTTCTTTGTTTGCATAATACCTTTGTACTCAAGTTTTCTGCTCTGCTTAAACACATGGAGTTTGTTCCTTAGGCTCATATCAATCACTAAAAAAGGAATTCTTTCATCTAGTGGTAGATATTTAACATTTGTCTTCAAATTTTTTTATGCTTTTCCTCAATTTCAAAAGAAACTCTAATCCTATAGAAGACTGGCCTTGGGTTGTTATTGTCATTGTTATCATCATTCACATTATTTTCTGCCAGTTTTTCAGGTCACTTCTGGTTCACACTCAGAAGAGGAATCAAACTAGAGGAAGTTGAAAGTTAAGTAAAATTTGAAAACACAGATTAAAATAATTTGGTGTGTTCACAAAGAAGAGCGTAAAAAAGGAAGAGGTATAGAGTTGAGGTCCAAGAATAATAATCAGTTTATAGACTGACAGCCCTCTGAACCAAGTTTTAAAATAGTCAGGTGGCTAGTCAATTCACTGATCTTGGCCTCTGTCATCACTTCCACAACAGCACCACTATTTCTTCCTTTCACAGGTCAATGGCCGTGGATGTGGTTATTGAAAGGCAAATGGACAAGAAGCCAGGGAATCTGGACTCAAGATCTGATTCGACTGCTTGGGTAAATCATTTAAAGTCTGAGTTTATTTCTCCAGCTGTAAAATGGGATCCATGACACCTGGTTACCTCCTGTATGGGTTTAAAGGGAGATAAAAATAAGAGAATGTGGAAGCATTTTGAAAATTCTGCAGCTTTATACCTAGATAAAGAATTTTTATGGTAAGCTTTATTTCCATACTCAATTACATTAGAAATTTCAATAACTTCCTTTATTCTCCCATAAATTTTTTTAGAAGAGGTATTTTGCCTGTAAGGTGATGTGGATTTGGGGAGTGAGGCAATTTTGGGACTTTTGATATGCCATTGAGCAAACTCTGACAGAATCTGCCTACTTAAAAAAAATGCAGAAGAAAGGGGACAGATGTGATAAGTGAAAGAGATGGGAAACTATGAGACTCTGGAGAGTTCTTAATAAAGCAAGAGCTGATTTCTCGCCCTACAGTTCTGGGAAATACCCTCAATTCTTTATAATAAATCTCTCTGTACTAAGGAAGGATTTAGAGTGGTTCAGGTTTTTTGAATCGACTTGAAGGGACCTGACTGTGAAGAGAAAAAGTGTTGGTAAGAGAGAACAGAAACCAGAAACAGGTTAATGAAACCAACAGGCTGCTGTTGCATGGTAGAGTTAGTACACAGCGCTCTAGAATTGATACTTAACACTACTGATGAGTGTCCACATCAGTTGGTATTATCTTTGCTGACATCAGAATGAGCTAGTAGAATGTTATAGTTGGTCAAATTTTTATGTACTCATTGATTATATTTATTTTGCAAAATTATTTTGTGCTGAAGGGGGGTTTCCCCCATCTAGGAAATCTCAAATAATCATTAAGACATATTTCAAGCTCCACAGGAAATTTTTGAACTAAATGACATCACTGGTGGCATAGAATCATGGAAAGAGCATGGACTAGGGTCAGAAACCCTTAATCCTAGCCTTAGTTCCACTTTTGTGATGTTGGATTTGCAACTTCACTTATCAGGGCCTCAGTATCAACTGTAAGATACAGAAGTCGGCACTGATGATTTCCAATGTCCCCTGCAACTCAAATAATCTCATTATTCTGCTAATAACGGTGCTTCATAGGTGCCATAACAAGTGTTTGACATTGACTTTGACATTTTTGTAGCATGCTGAAACAATAATAATTAATTGTGTGGATGCAAATGCTAACTAGTAGAATGAGAGTTGTACAAACAGCAAAGACCTTAAGACAACCAGAAAATAAAATACATTGAAGGATTAAGAAAACTGAATACTTAAATCAATAACTATGGACCACAAACCTGGTTAAGAATATTTCTTCTGTCAAATAAGGGACATAATTAAGCCTCAGTTAAGACTTTACTCAAAAAAATAAGGAGCAACCAGCCCAGACTAGAGAAGCACAGCTGTGCTGACCTCTCCCTCACAGTGAGCTGACAGGTACAAGGAAAGTCATCACCTTTATCGATGACCCACAAGCTGATAAAGATGTTATGTTCATAGCACAAATGGCTTAAACAGAAGCTTCATGATTCTCCTGTAATTATTATTTCAGTAAGAGCATTGTTTCTTAAAACTGAAATGCAGAGATAAAAAGTTTGCATAAATTAAAAACAATTTGTGATTAAATTTTCACTAAATTTGGAGGATATCTTTGGGATAGTTTGATATAATAAAGATGAGTTTTACTGGCTTCAATTTTCTCCCAAAACCTCTACTAGAACTTTCCTTTTCATACTCTGACCCCTTTCCAAGTGGCAAGCATTCCACTGTCTGTTTTTTTTGGGGGGGGGACGGGGGGAGTGAAAATTTAAGAATGTTTGGCTATTAAAGATGGGGAGTATCGACACGGAACAGAATGGATGGGGCTAAACTAGGAATGGGTCAATGGGCAAATTTCCTGCTGAATGATAATATACCAAATAATAATTAGGGGCTGTCAACATAGTCCCTTACCCTACAGAAGTGAAAGTAATGGGTAATAGAGCTCACACAAATGGTGACTCGGGGTCTGTAGATGTTGGCCCAGATTTTGTGAGTCTCTGTAGCGCTGGCCTTTGGCTGTAGTCCGAGCTTCCTAATGCTCACTCCTGTCATCTCCTTGTGTTTTATCCTTGTCATGTTTTATCATATCTGGCCCCCTGACCAGGTAATACCACATCTCCTTTTCCTAATCTCAGCTCCAGTGATTGTTATCTATTCCTGTAAAAACTAAGGGTGAAAGTGGGTGGAGAGGATGGAAAGAGTATGTACGAGGTTGTCTGGCTATTTTTCTATTCTATTGCTGGTGTTATAGCATAACCTCTTTGCCTTTCATCCTTCAAAACTTTTGTTTTAATTTTCAAGATTCCATTTTGACAGTTTAAAAATTTGTCATTTTATTTTTCTTTGCATCCCATTTATAACAATTTGAATTTTCCTTTAGGCAATGTCTAACTAACAGGAGGAATGGTTACATAAAAGGAAGTCTGGAAGACAAAAGGACAAAGATTGAAATATTAAGTTAGGTTGGCAAACTACAGCTAGGAGACTACTACCTGTTTTTGTAAAAAAAAATTTTAATGCAACTCAGCCACAGTCATTCACTTATGTATTGTCTATGGCTGCTTTTGTGCTGATATGGCAGAATTATATGGTATATGCAACAGAGATTGGATGGCTGGTGATGCCTAACACAGCAATATTACAATGGTAGTATAATAATAATATACCAGCCCTTTAAGAAAAAGTTTGTTAACCCCTGTTTTAAGATATTATCTTGCAATAATTTGACTTCAAACAGCCTAACAAACTTCTTCTAAGATAGAGTATCAGAGGTCAGATTTACCCTTTCAAATGAAATAACCAAAGCAAGCAGAAGGAAGGAAATAATACTGATTAAAACAGAAATTAATGAACTAGAGAATGGAAAAACAATGGGAAAAAATTATGAAACCAAAATTTGGTTCTTTGAAACATCAACAAAATTACCAATCTTTATCTAGAATGACTAAGAAAAAAGACAAAAGATGACTTTACTAAAATCAGCAATGAATGGGAGGACATTACCACTGAATTTACAGAAATAAAATGGGTCATAAGGGAATATCACAAACAACTCCATATTGGCAAATTAGGTAAACTACATGAAATGGACAGATTCCTAGACACAAACTACTGAAATGTGCTCAAGAAAAAAACAGAAAATCTGAACAGAACTATAACAAATAAAGAAATTGAATGCACAATTAAACACAATCACAAAGAAATGACTTTGATGACTTTACTGGTAAATTCCACCCAAAAATTAAAAAGAATTAATACCAATTATCTAAAAACCCTTATAAGAAATAGAAAAGGAGGGACTTCCCAATGCAGTCTATGAAGTAGCACGTGGTCTAAAAGACAAAAATAGGCTAAATGTAAAAGGATGGATAAAGATATACCATCCTAACACTAGTCAAAAGAAAGCTAGAGTGGCTATATTAATATCAAAGTAGACTCCAGAGTAAAGAATACCATCAGGGATAAAGAATTTCGCAATAATAAAGAGGCCACTTAAGGGGATATAATCAATTACATTATACGCCCAATAACTTTTTATTATAATGTATGAGAAATTTTGTAGTTAAAGCAATTTTTTTTAGGAAGCCATCTGCTGTTGCATATAGGTAAACAATTAAACTGGCCTTTCCTCCTAGAATTTGTCCAGGTCATCTTAGGCCACAGAATGCCTGTCAGACCATTTACAATTCATCTTGCTATAGGGAATGCTTCCTGTAGATACATTGGCCTTGTAGAATAAATAAAGGTATTTAAAGTGAGGGTATGCATAAAGGAAAGGAGAAGAAATTGACACAGGATTTCCTCAGCAATAGTGAGCATTCCTTTCTTCACATAATTTATTTAAGAAGATAAACACTCAACATTATGTTGAAAAGTTTTATCCAATCATCTCTATTTTTTCTAAATTTTATTATACTGCTACACTCACAAATCCCTAATGTTATCATTGCCAAAATATTTAGCCTGCACAGGATATGGTACACTGTAGTGAGCACAGAGGATATTTGTTGAAAAACTGTAACTCAAAACAAAAATTTTTCATTTGCTTGTTTTTTAATTTTGTTTTATTGTAGTAAAAACTCACACTACATAAATTTTACAATCTTAACCATTTTAAGTGTATAGTAGTGTTAAGTATGTTCACATTGTTATGAAACAAATCTCCAGAACTTTTTTATCTAGCAAGTCTGAGACTCTATCCCCCTAAACAACTCCCCTTTTCCTCCTCCCCGCCAGCCACTGGGAGCCACCAGTCTACTTTCTATTTCTTTTAATACAGTTACCTTAGATACCTCAAATAAGTGGAATCACATAGTATTTGCCTTTCTGTGACTGGCTTATTTCACTTAGCATAATGTCTTCAGGGTTCATCCATGTTGTAGCATGTGTCATTATTTCCTATTTTTTTAAAGACTAACATTCCATTGCATGTACACAGCACATTTTGTTTATTTGCTCAACTGTTGATAGACACTCGGGTTGCTTCTACCTTTTGGCTGTAACAAATAATTCTGCTGTGAACATGAGTATACAAACAATCTCCCTGAGTCCCTGTTTTCAATTTTTTGGATATATACCTAGAAGTGGAATTACTGGATCATATGGTAGTTCTATTTTTAATATTAATCAAAACTTTTAATTGGTATAATTTAACTTAATATTTTGGAAATTTGTTTTATGACTATATGGTCTGTTTCCCAGTGTGGCTCAATGAAGGCTGTGAAGAGTAGAGAAGATATAAATGATTTTATAGTGAGTAGGAGAATGAAGACACAACAGGAATGTAGTAAGAGCACACTAAGAACGCTGGGTAGAGTTGAGGCCTCAGTTTAGGTTGGTGATTTGAAACTTATGGTGATAGTAATCTAGGTGGATACTGTTATTACCGTTACTACTACTATCCCTACCCCCACTACTATACTATAATATCGATTGGCTTTTGAGTTGATTGCTGGGGCATTTTATGGTAAACAGGGAGTTGGTACCACTATGGACTATCAAATGGTAAGTTCCTAATTTAGGGCATGTTCTCTGGAATATGCTTCTGATTATTTGATCATAATGAACAACATGGCCCCAGAAATGACCTGCTTAGAACCACCAACTGGAAATAGCAGCTAGGGAGGCAGCAGGAGGTTAGGCCCTGAGGTCATTGTCATGGGTAGCCTTCTTAAGTTTCTTTCTTAAAGTTCAAAGTTGTTAAAGTAATTCCTCAGCAGGAGCTCCACTCATCATGCTTTCTTCTGCAGGGATAATTACCATCAACAGCAATGGGAATTCTGTATTTGTCTCAAGAAACAAGCATAGCACTAGCTCCAGAACACAAGAATTACTTACCTGCATTTAAATGTTCTCCTAGGTTTAGAAGGAAGAGTGAATACGGCAGGCATTAGCAAAACACTTACATAATTCTTTCATTGTTTCTATGCTTATTTATGTTTTTATAACATTTAAGAATGCACAAAAACATAAGCTATTGTTTACCAAAAACAGAACAACAATCATGTGAGGCTTAGGATTTTACTTGTTTACTTTACATTTTAGTTATTTACTTCTTCTCATGGCAATCTTTGAGGTAAGTGTTAGCCCCATTTTACAGGTGAGAAAATTGAGAATGGAAAGGATTAGTAGTTTTTCTAATGCTTATACTGAGAAGAAACTGAGAACAAGATGGGATCAGCAGTTTTTCAACACTCGGCACAGGTTTTCAACACTGAGCTAAGAACTGTGGGAGCACACCAGAGAGGATTCCTTTGGTGGGGGGTACATGTCTATTACCACAGAATAATAAATTTATAATAATATGTTTAGCAATAGGCACATCACTGCTTCTCAGGATCCCAACTAGAAAAGTAAGTATGTCTCTGATACCAATGGCAGTATGTTTACCATGTAGGCCAAGACCAGTAATTTTCAGGGCCTGGCGCTAGAGTATCCATGGAGGCCCATATACTATATATCTGAATATTTATGACAAACTCTCAAACTGTTGGATAAAATATGTACTATATTCCTATCTTAATAAATGTATTTTTATAATGATCTGTCAGGCTGGAATTGAATTTAGGATTCTTAAGCTCCTCAGAGTTCCAAGCCAAAATGTTGGAGATGGGGAAAGCCAGCCCTGACCCATGGCTTGCCTCTTCTCTCCTGGCTCTATCCCATCTGCAAAGAGCCTAGCACAGATGTATGTGGGCACCTCACCCCAAACTCCATCCAAACTCCTCCCACCCTGTATTCAGCCACCCCTTATCTATGCATTTGGCCTGGTGGTGCATATATTGATAGTCTGGCTTACACTGGAATGATGGACACTTACATGGACCTTGCGAGTCGGTTTGGGGCATTTGGCAGGGAATTCCAGGGTCCCATCTGGAGCACGGTCTAGAAGCAGAGGGTCAGTGACACATCCTCTTGGTTCTATGGAAGTTCCCCCTGTGAGGAGTGGCATGAGCAGGGGAGGGCCAAGTCAGGGCCCTCTGAAGCATGGGGCAAAGTGCAGGGATCCTCAGTGGTCAACTTGACTCTTGACTTCAGAGAGAAATTATAATACCAGCAGAGAGGTCTAGAATTTTCTAGATTCCCTAGACTCTGAGATCTTTTTCCAAATGCCTCTTCCTCATATAGTTATTGCCATCTGAGTAAGTGACATCGTCACCTTACAGTTGTGCAAGCCCAAAACCCTTGAAGTCATATTTGACTTCTTTCTTTTGCTCATGGGTCACATCCAATCCCTCAGAGCAAACCTGTTAGCACTGTCTCCAAAAGATACCCAGAATTTGACTTCTCTTCAACACCTCCAATGTTTCCACCCTGGTCCAAGCCACCACCATCTCTCTCCTGGATTAACTAGTCTCTGTTTTCTGCTCCCTGCCTTGTCTATTCACAACACAGCAGCCAGAAGGATCAGTTTAAATCTTAAAGCAGACCACGTCACTCCTTTGCTCAAAACTTTTTAATGGCTTCCCATCTCATTAGAGTAAAAGCCAAAGATTATAATGCCCTACACAAGCTAGCCCCCTGTGACCTTTCTTATCCCATTCCCTGCTACTCTCCCTTTTGTTCACTCTGTTCCAGCCACACTGTCCACATTACTGTTCCTCAAATATGCCAAGCATTATACACCCCCAGGTGCTTGCCCTTCTTTCTGCCTATAGTGCTTGGATACAAATATAAGATGACTCGCCACCTCATCTCCTTCCTTCAAATGCCATTTCCTCGGTGAAGCCCTCTCTGCATGCTCCATCTAAAATTGCCACCCTCTGACACTTCCTATTTCCTCTTTCCGTTCTTTATTATTTTTCTTTTTGGACTTATCACCTTCTGATATACTATATATTTTATCTATTTTTATTGGGTATTTTCTGTCTCCCTTCACTAAATATAAGCTTATGAGAGTAGGAAATTTTTGTCTGTTATACTTACGGCTGTATCCCTAGAATGGTGCTTGGCACATGGGAGTCACTAAATACATTTTTGATAAAAGAATGAATAAATGAACATCAGCAGTAGTATAAGCTAGCCGACTCTGCTTTCACTGGCTATGACAAAGGTGTGTGTATATATATATATATATATATATACACTCAGAATAGAAAAACAGGGGGCAAAAATAAGAGTAGTTTCTAAATACTGTCTTTAATCTATCCTCACACATCTAAATCCCGCATAATAACCTAATTGATACCTGGTCGGAAACTTCATGATATATCATTTTATATAGTAGATCTATAGAAGTGACTAAATCATTCAAAACCCTTTCTTTGCTACTTTTCCCTAACTATAAGCCCTGTAGGAGGGTCAGGTCTTAGCAACCATGTTTGTACTATGGGTCCCAACTGTTCTGACCCAGGTATGTCAGCATGAATTGGATTTAGCTGTGAGTTATGGAAAAGCAGAATAAGAGTGGCACAAACAAGGTCAAAGCTGCTCTCTCATATAAATTAAGTCTAGTGGTCAACAGACTAGGGCGTATTTGGCAGCTGCTAAGAAGGACCAAGACTTCTAGCTTCTTATTCTCCCACCTTGGAGGTAGACTTATATGTATATATCACATGGTCCAAGATGGCTGACTAAGCTCCAACCATCAAGTTCACATTCCAGTTAGCAGAAAGGACGAAGAGATGAAAAAGGGAATATCTTCTCCTTTCAAGAACATTTTCTTGGGAATTTCAAATGCCTTCTGCTTATACCCATTAGCCAGAATGTGTAAATTTGGGATTTCATTTATTAGAAAAGTTAATTTTCACTATTCCATTTGTTAAATAATTTATTTTTTATCATCTTTATTATATATTAAAATCTCACATTTGTTATGATCTGTGTTGGGACTTTCTATTCTGTTTCAATGGCAGATTGATTTATTTTTATACTAGCTCTTCACTAGTCTCAATTCTTATAACCTTAGAATATGTTTTAATGTCTGGTCAATTAATCCCCTCTTGGTATTCCTCCTGCCCTCTTCATTTCTTTGCTTATATTGAGTTGATTCTTTTTTCAGAGATATTCAAACTCCTTTCATCCTATCCTCCAAATAATCCATTGAGATTTTGGTAAGAATTATGTTAAGTCTACAAATTATTTTAGAAAGAATTGGCATTGTTACAATATTCATCCTTCTACTCACCTACGTGATACGTCCCTCTGATTATTCAGATATTCTTTTGTGTATTCACTTCTATTTTCTTCATATTGTTTGGGAAGGATCAGATTGTGTTCTGTTAATAAAATACATTCTAAAATTCGTATCTTTTTCTGTTTTGTAACATGCTTTATAACATGTAAATACTATTCATTAAAGGCTTGAAAATTATCTGTGCCCAGCGCATTCTCTTCAGAAATATTGATGTAATATTTTATGATTTTAAAATTAATATGTTTATTATAAACAATTTAATAAATCTAGAAAAGCATAAAGCAGAATAATAATTTATCTCGCTAGTGATTCAGATCACTTTTGGTATATATTTTCATGGGCACACACACACATAAACACACAAACACAAGGTTACCTTGTACATTGTTTTGTAATCTGAACTCTTCACTTAATGAAGACTAAAAAAGTCTCATTTAATTATATAGTCATTGACTAGTAGTTGAATGTATTCTGTTTTTATTAGCTATATGCACTTCTTTTATGATATGCCTGTTAATTTATGTTCTTGTCGTGTTTTCATTGAATTTTCACTTATTAGTTTTGTAATAATTTCTTACAAAACTAGTAATGTCATGTAGTTCATCTATATTTGAAATGAGGCATGTAGCTCAACCATATTTGAAACATTTCTTCCAATTTGTTATTCATGGCAATTTTTGTAAGAAGCAATTTTACAGAAATCAAATTATTCAATATTTTTGTATATATTTAGAAAAGTCATGTCCATTTTAGTTAAATATATTCACTGATATATTCCTTATAGAACTTTATAAAATTTATTTTCTGTATATAAATCTTTAATGTGTGGAAAATTTACAAGGATTTGTTTCTAAATATTTAGAAAATTATTCTACTTATTAAATAATTATTCATTGGTACACTGATTTGAAATGTCACCTTTATATTATAATACATTCTCATGTATACTTGGTTCCGTTCTGGTACTTTTATTCTGTTTAATTGGTCAATCCATTCTGATACCAGTTTTATACTATTTCAAATATTCTAACTTTTCAATATCTGGTGGGGATAAGCATCCTTCTTATCTTTTTTCCCCTTGGCTCTTCATGCATGTTTATGCTCCTGGATAACCTTTAGAATCATCTTCACAAAGTTCAGAAAGAACCACTAAGATTTTATTTGTGGTTTCATAAAATGTATTAATTTGGATTTCTTATCATAGAATGTGGCATAATTTTCCATTTGGTCACTGTTGTGTTACTGCTTATTTGTTAATAGCAGTAAAAACTCAGAATATTTTTTTCATTGATGTTCTACACATTTCTTATTTAGTTGGATATTTTATTTTTCTTTCCCTTTGTTTTTATTGTCTTTATTTACTCCTATTTTATTGAAGTTTGAATACTATTAGTTTTTAAATATCAGAGTTTTTAAACTAATGCTTTTATGGTTGAATGACAAATTTGTTGATGATAAAATTTCTTACTTATTCAAAACAGGTAAGCAAATTTATCCATTTGCTTCATTATGTTTGATGTATAGTGATATGGAGGCAAAGTCTGGGGGCAGAATGCTTTTTATTTATTTATTTTTCTATATTTAGGTTTTATTTTTCTATCTTTAGGTTTTACAAAGATATGACCAAAAATAGATATCTTTTTATTCATTTTAAGACATGGTCATGACAGACTTTGATCTTTTATCAACTTGGGGAAATTGTCTTTTATCATGTCATGGTAATTGATTCTAATTCAGTTGTTCATGTTTCTTCTTGTGGAACACCATGCTACCATATGTCAGATCACTAATCTTTTCCATCAGTCCGTTCTTTTCCTGTGCATGTTTGGAACACCCCAGTTTATCCTCCACACTACTGATGTGATTTTCCACATTGTTCTCCATTGTGCTTTTTATTGTACCTATTGTTGGTTTTAATTTTCTGTTTGCAATTATAATTTTAATATTTATAATATATCTTAATTTATCACAGCCCTTTTAAAATCCTGCCTATATTTCAACAAGCTTCCTTTTCATTTCATTCTGTTGATTTATTTTTGTTTTGATCTGTTTTATGAAATCCTTAATATCATGAACTGAAAGTTCAATAGAAAACAATGAGGAGCTTTTAAATATTATATTCTGTGTAGTAAATAGAATGCAAACTATGCTTTCCACTTTATTTTTATTTAGTTAATTTTGGAGGAGGGAGAGAATATTAATGTATTAACATGAAACAAAAGAGTACAGAGTGAAAAGTAAAATCTCCCAGCTCTCATTGTAAATGTAACCAATGATCCTATTTTTTTTAAATAGTCCCACAAATGCTATACATACACACACAAATATATATATAATAAATATATACACATATAGTATATAGGCACCTTCATATACATGTGGGATAAATATATATACATTAAAATATTTTTTAAAAATAAAATGATTAATTTGATATGCCCTTTAGCACTTGCTTTTTTCACTTGACTATGTGTAATAAATTTTCTCCTATATCATTGCATTAGAAGTTTTGTAATTATTTATTTTAATGTCTGAGTGATATTCCATTGTGTTAGTTATACTATAATTTACTTCTTCATTTAGATCGATTCCAAGTTTTTTTTCTTTTATAAATAGTACTGGCATGAGTAACTTTGTACATAAATCATTTCGCATATATGTGATCATATCTGTAGAATAAATTTCTAGATGTGAAATTGCTGGCTCAAAAGATGTGTGTGATTTAAAA
>CAUYRT010030636.1:0-36792 GCA_963574885.1 Lepilemur ruficaudatus
CTGAGGCAGAAGGATCGCTTGAGCCCAGGAGTTTGAGGTTGCTGTGAGCTAGGTTGATGCCACGGCACTCTACAGCCTGGGCAACAGAGTGAGACTCTGTCTCAAAAAAAAAAAAAAGAAGTTTCCAAAAGATAAATACAATATAATATCATTTATATCGAACTTTAAAAGTGCAAAGATAGACTATACTGCTTAGAGAAATATGTAGTAGAACCAAAAAGAGATGTATTGGTAAAATAAATATAAAATACAGTACAGGAGAGTTGGAGGATGGTGAATGGGAGAGTTGATTCGGGAGAGAGACATAAAGGAATATAACTGTGTCCTGGCTTTTTGATGTTTGCTTTATTTTTCTTCATGCATTTTGTATATATTAAATATTATATAGTCACTTTTGGTAAGGGAAGATGGAGGTTCAGCCTTCAAAAATGATGACTGGCTCTTCTAGGGAGAATGAGTTATGGTGAAATCATGGAGACACTGGGGGGGTTTGACGTAGTCAGGCTGAGAGGGGGTTGTAGTTAGGCTGAGCCGGTGGCAGTGAAGAGAGGCAGCTCAGTGCATTATACATTTTGGAAGTGGAAGCAGTGGGATTTGTTGGTGACATGGATATAAGAGGTGAAATGTAGAAAGAAGTAAAGAATGACTCCTGGATTTTTGATGGAGCAACTGGTAGATGGTGGTACCATGAGGAAGTTAAGATTACTAGAAGAGGAGAGGGCCCATGGGGAGCGTATGTGGGCAGAACGACAGATTAAGAATCTCATCGTGTGTTACAGCTAACCCAGACTACCTGTCAATCCTTCCAGTTAGCTAAATGCTTTGCTGCTCTAATTATCTCAAAATTGAGGGCTTTTAAATTTCTTTTTAAAAATAAATTAGTATCCTGTGGAAGAAGCCAAACCAACTCAGACTCAATCTACTACTTTGGTTGTTTCTACTCTGTTTAAAATTGTTTAGGAATAAACATGACTTACTTATAGAAGTGTATCATCTGCCCGCCTCGCTGCTGGTATTGCCTAAACCAGGGGAGAGGCACCTTTTCATGTTGGAAGGTTGCATCAATTTAGCTGTAATCAAGTAAGGCTGCATTCAAGAAGCTTCAACTAGATATACTTTAAAATGTATATTATTTTGTAAAAATCTAACTACAATGAACTTGATAATTTCTCAAAATGAAAACTATTTGATTTTAAAGTTAACTAAACTTTTAATGACTTTGTTTTGTCTGCTTTTTGTTGGAAAGCATTTGAATATTTGGTTGCAGCATAGAGGTCCACAGTTTTAGTTGATCCTCTAGATGGGTATCAGTCATTTGTGACCTTAAGGGAGTCTTGATTTGGGTTACTTAGGAGAATGTAGATTCGCAGCAATAAGTGGTTGAAAGGCAAGAAAGCATTTTTTGGGCAGGTTGCCGAAAACGTGGGTATTCTACTGCATTTTTCCATATTTCAGTTGGATCTTTCTTAGTATCAAACAATGACTTTAAAATGTCATCTACTGAGAGCTCAATCAATTCCATCTGTAGTTCTTTAGGTGCCTTGGTAATATCAACTAGGTGAGGCTGAAATGCTAATTTGAGTGTGATGTCATGATTCTCAAAGTCAGTGAACCTTTCATTGTATTCTCTAATTAATAGATCTGTAACAGCTGTGTATTCTTCAAATGATTCACATCTATCCTCATGCTCATCAGTGACCTTCGCTAAGTGGGGAAAATATTCATTTGAAATTTCTTTTTGAGCTGGGTGTGGTGGCTCACACTTGTAATCCCAGCACTTTGGGAAGCTGAGGTGGGAGGATCACTTTGAGGCCAAGAGTCCAAGACCAGCCTGGGCAACATAGTGAGACCCCATCTCTAAAAATTAAAAATGAAATTTCCTTTTGAAGAAGTGTTTTGAAAAAGATACCTTTTTTCAAAACCCTTGGATTTTTTGCCACATATCATGTGTAGACTTAGTTTTACTTTGCAAAGAGATATTCAAGTTGTTTTGATTTGACATATCACACAAAAATGCCATATTCCAATAGAAATCTTCCTTCAATAATTCACATTGCTGCTTCTGTTCTTCATAAAATTTAACTATCTGTTCTTATAGAGATAAAATTTTAGCTAACACCTGTCCATGCAATAGCCAATGCACTTTAGAATGGTATGAGAAATCCACACTGAATACTCCATCCTTCAACTTTAGCATGTTATGAAACTGCATTTGCAGGAATATAGTTAATGATACTTATAACTTGTTGTAAAGTGTCACTTAAAATAGTAGTGTTAGCACAGAGATTTGGCTGATGCAAGATACAATGAAAAGAAATAAAAGCATCTGGATCTGTTAATACTTTTTTTTAATCTGTGCAATAAACCTTTCGTGTTTTCCTGTCATGGAAGGCACATTGTCTATACACACACTCACTAAATTTACCAAATTCAGTCCAACTTCACAACCTTTATCTTGAAAGCTGTTGAAGATGTCTGTTCCCTGTGTTCTGCTTGCAAGAGTGCCCAAAACAAGTAACTCTTTGTAGCAAAGAAAATCTTCTGTTATGACCTGAATGAAGTATAAAACCTGCTGAGTCAGTCTTATCAGTTGATTTATCCAAAGCAATTGAATAATATATATTACTCTTTTGAAGTATTGCATGAAGTTGTTCTGCTATGTTGAAGGCCAATTCATGCTGCCCATCACTCATGCTTCTCCTTGAAAGTTGTTTGTACTTTGAAACGTTATCCGGGTCTAAGCATCCTACAGCTTCGACTATGCATTCTTTCACAATTTCTATGTCACTGAATGGCTTCCCTTTTTTTTTTCAAGTATATAAGCTACTTATAAGTTGCTCCAATGGCATTATTTCCAGGTCTTATTGCTGCTTGAAAGAATTGTCTTTGCTTTTGCTTTTCATCCTTTAATTTCTGCAATATAACCTTTTCTACATCTTCTAATTTAACATATTTGTGGTCTGTATGAGTGTTATAATGCTGATGAGCATCGAATTTATTTAATGTTGGTATTGCAGTATCACAAAACAAGCAAATCATCTTATCTTTAGCAGAAACAAGATAATATTGCAATTCTCAACCCTCTTTAAGAAATCTGTTTTCTTCCTTCACATTCTCTTGGTCTTTTTGGACATGATGAGCTGTTAAGTAAACAGAATTAAAAAATACAGAGTAGCATACTCGACCCCATAAACATTTGCCAACCAACCTCATGTGGTACTGGTACCAGTCAGGTGGAGGAAGTTAGAACTAAATCATGAGCGTAGCAGCCGTCAATTTAGCCCTTATGACTTACTAATGTTCTAATTGTGCTGGTCAATCTGAGAGGATTGTTTCATTAAAACTTATTTTATTCTTTGGTATTTTAAATAAATTCATTTAAAGATAAAATAAAAATATAAAAGATGAACAAAAATGTATTATTAAAAATAAAAGGATTTGTTCTGTTGGATTCAGTCAAAAGGCTGCACTTAAGGACCTCAAAGTCCACGAAGGTCGCGGGTTCTCTACCTCTAGCCTAAACCACTCTAGACGAATGTTGAGGACATTTAAGGAAAGAGAAAACAGTTTTAATTCAATTATTGATGAGCCATTTGTTCTTTTGGTGAAAATTGAATTCCCTTGTTCTATAGAATCCTCTACTTAGATTGCTTCTCCTTGGAAGCAGTTAGCTATATTAGCGTAACGTAGGTTAGGAACACTGGAGGAAATAATAAAGTATTAATATGATTGGTATGATGTCTATTCTATAGCTTCAGTTCTTTAAGACATACCTGCAGTTCCTGTTTTACAAAATTATCCTCATTACACATTAGCATGATTCAGCATCCTTATTAATAGAGTGAATTTCTTTCTACAATATGTATTTGTTCTTTAATTAAATATATTAAATCAGCATAAAACTTCTTTATCTTTTATTGTAAAAATTCAAGTCTTTTGCCTTCTGTTCTATACATAACACATTCCCTTTTGAAAGTTTGGTGTCCTCTGACATTATGCACTGATGAGTTAGGAAGGTGGCTATGGATAGCTCCTGACCATTGCCCTGTAGGCCTTGAGGGCATCTTTTCACACAAGACCAGGGACTGATGTGGCACTGTGGGTTTCTGTGCCTTTTCTCCTGTCTCAGTGGTGTTAATGCCTACTTCTAACATCTCCCATCACCACCTCATGTTCCAAATCATTACAATGTACTGTTTGTCAGTTTCTAAACACAAATGCAATTACTCATATCTTCACTTTGGCTCATATTGTTTCTTTTCCCACTCCAAACTACCCCATTTCTTCCTCCCAAACTATTATTTTTTTCTAAAGGACCCACCATAAAAGTTACTTCTGTTATCAAAATTTATCTAACCTTTTCAGACAATCTTTTCAAGGCCACGATAGGACTTTAATTAAAATCATTAGTGCCATCAATCACACCTCCTTTTCCCCATTTCCCTCATCTCCACTAATTCTGGGCTCTGCTTTGCTCAACTTTGTATTGCTATTGCTGAACACAGTGCTTAAAAAATAGGTAAGTGTGTATATTCATCTGCTCAGATGCCATAATAAAATACCACAAACTGTGTGGTTTAAACAGCAGAAATTTATTTTCTCACAGTATTGGAGGTTGGAAGTTCAAGATTAAGGTGCCAGCAGGGTTGGTTTCTGGCGAGGCCTCTCTTCCTGGCTTGTAGACAGCTGCCTTCTCTGGGTATCCTCACATGGCTTTTCTTTCTCTGCACTTGCAGAGAGAGAGAGAGAGGGAAAGAGCCCAAGAGTGAATGAGCTCTGGTCCCTTTCTCTTCTCGTAAGGACACTAGTCCTATTGAATTAGGGCCCCACCCTTACAGCCTCATTTAACCTTAACTACCTCCTTAGACAGAGAAGATGGATTCCGGCATTGGCGGGTTGGGGAAAGGGAACAGAAAGGAGGTAGGGATATTGGGATATAAGAAAAGACAGGTAGCATATTACCTCACATTCGGGTAGTGAGGAGGGCATAGTCACTAGGAGGTCATGGGGAACTGATATGATACGGTAATGAAGGTCAGAGCTTCTGGTTAGAGGCATGTGAGACTGATCTCTGCTCCTCCACTTTTTTTACATTGCAATCAAGATACTTTCCTACCTGTAATTCAATCTGTTTGATCAATTAAGTGAGGGTTATAATACCTAATTTATCACATTGTAGTGATTAAATGAAAATGTAAAATGATGCACACCCCAATTTCTGGACATAGTAAGTAAGCATTATGAAAAGTTACAAATATTATTATTATTTTTACATTAATTAATTAATTATATTAATTAATGTTATTGTTTTTAACATTATTAGATTCCTGAGGGAATAGAGTGGATTTGACAGGGACATAGAGGAGTATAGAATATGGAGGCTGAAATTAAGGAAAACAAAACTTCATACTTTTTAGTGTTGCTCTGGGAAACATTCAGTGTATATATTAGTACAAGTCAATCCATAACTGTTGTGATTTGTACGGCACGATTTTCTTCACATATACGTATCGGGTTGTGTTAATGTTCCAGGAACTGTCCTAGGTGCTAGTGATATAGCACTCAGCAAAACAAAGACTCCTTCCCTGGGGGGGTCACTCTGGTATGTGCATTAGTGCAACATCTGTGTGTGTGTATGTGTGTGTATAGCTTAGAGGAAACACTGACTGTCTTTGAGCCACATCACAGATAATAAAAACTGATTTAATAATTAATATATTTTTACACAGTCACCTTCATTACAATGGACTTTATTACCAGAGAACTAATTGTTAAATGATAGGGACTGTGATTGTCATGTCACAAAACAAAAATATCAGAAATACTGACAGCTATATTATTAATACAAAGATGTCCACTTGTCTTAAACCTTTGGAAAGAATAATGAAATGTTACTAAAATGACTGCTTTGTTTAAAATCATGTAATTATATAAACATGGAAATGATTATCACAATACAGAAGAAAAACCTATTTTCTGATTAGTCTCTCTGGCAGATTTTATTATTTCACTGATCGATATTGAGATACCTGTCTGATACTCACAAAATCCCTTTTTATGGATGTGCCTTGAAAGCATTTAGTCTCAGATCACTCAGACCACAATGGAATTGTGGTTGGAACAATGACTAGTGTTACCTGGTGAATTTCGCTGTAGTGTTCATTTGTCTTCTTTCCTATTAAGCCTTCAAATTGCTGCCAAGCAGTGTCAAAGCACCATAGCAACAACCCGAGGTAGCTTCTATTCACCCGAAAACTCATTAATCACCTTTCCCCTTCAAATCTAGCTAGAATCTTAATCTATCAGGTTTCTCATAATCCTTTATTTATTTGGAAGTGTTGGTAGTAATTATTTTAGAATATATAGGTATTAAAATACTTTAAATATAAAAATGATTAAAAAAATTCAAAATACCATCTACTAATTGTTTATATTTGAATGGATATGTTTGCCCCACTAGAAGGAATCAAAATCTTTTATTTGAAATCTTTATGCTTTAGTTGCAAAACAGGATCCCTTCAATAAGAGCACATTTAAGATAATATTTATCTTCTTCAGTTGAGGACATTAGGCTACAGAATATTAAACTGGGGACTACTTTGTTTAGAGGCTACAATGTGTTTATTTAAGTTACTCACATGTTCAATAATTATTTATGGAAAAGGGAGGAGTGGATTCATGCATTTATTCGTCAAGCATTTTCTTCGAGCCTATTAAGCACAGGGCCTGTGCTAGGTATGGAGTACAAAGATGTCTGAATTACGAATTTTACACATGCTTTTCATATACATGAAATGTGCTCATAAAATGTATTTATACATACATATTCTCCATATGCTTTTTACATATGCATACATAGAGAAAGTTAAAAAATATTATAGTAGAGAAATTTTATTGATTGAGCTGTCACGTTTTGGCCAATCCTTTGTGTTTTGAGTTCTTGGTTTTTGCATTCAGTTGAGGATTTTAACAGATTTTCTAATTTATTTATTTTTGGTTCTTGTGATGAGTTATTTTAGAGATATAGTACCCCTGTGAGTCTTAAAGATGATTTTTTTTCCTTTTGTTATGTTACTTTTCTATAATATCCATGGTGGACTTTTTTCTTCTAGCCAGCATCAAATGAAGTATGCCTAACTCTGAATTTTACCAAGAGAAAGAAAAGAATTTTCTTAGTTATTAGAGATAGTACTTCATATAGAGTGTTTTGAAGATTAGAGTTAATTATTACAAAGCATGTGGAACAATGGCACATAGTGTTACAAAAATGTACTTAAATAAAATGGAATATACATTACCCTCGATCTCAGTCATTGTCTATTTGGTTGTGGTTGATCTAGTTAACTTACTCTGTGTTTCTTTTTAATAGAAAGAGTAGTCATCCCTAAACTCTTGAGTGTCAGGTTAAAATGAAAGCAAGCATCACCCAAATTATACCACACATATAGGCATTTATTAACTAAATATTTCTTAGTATGAGAACAAATAAAACCATAAAAAATTAAAACGACAGATATTTTGCACAACTCATTTTATGGTCTCCAGATAGCCCCAGTTTCTCCATCCATGAGGTGCTTTGAGCACTACCTTGAAAGAAAGGTTCGCTGGAGCCAATTGCGAAGATTCTAGAGACAGCGTATTTCAGCCTTGAAGCTTCCTCAGATGCTCAGAATGAGAGCAGTAGGCACTCATCACAGGTGCAAAATCTAAAAAGTCACTAAAAACTCAGTAATAATATTTTAAGGCAGTATTTTTAAAAATCAAAGTGAATGCAAAAAATTATCATGAGCAAAATATCAAAATTTTAATTAAAGGCAGGCTGCTGTTTGTTGTATATGTCTCCACGTTACTGTGCAACAAGAAAAGTCATTTCCAGGTAGTTAGTGGTTCCAGTTTGCCAGGATGGGTTTATAAGGGTTGACGATGGCACCCAATCCCATTGGGCAACACAGTGGGCAACATGGGGGTTTATATGTGGCCATGTTTTCTAATTGTAAAGATATTATTAACTTTTTCTACTTAGTTCAAAATATAGGTGAATACTTTTGTAAGTGCAGATAAGGGAACATATTTTTTTCTTTGCTGAGCTCAGGCTGCTTGATAGGGCACTACTCAAATCCCTCAAGAGCTCACCTCTGGAGGTAGTAGGGGATAAGGATTTAGTTTAAGGTATCATTATTTCAGGGTTCTTCTCTCTTGCTTATGCATGCTAGGCGGAGTGAGGTCTCTGGAAAATATATGAATACACACACACTAGCATCTATATATTTCACATCTTTCCTTTCATCACTGAGCGTTATAATCCACAGGCCATTATTTTGACCAATAAAAACCCATTTCTGAGATCTAGTATGCTAATTAACAAAGTACAATAGCTTCCTGATTAGAACTCCCACTGACTGATCCTGGGCCCTGCATTCTTGATAGTAAGTTAGCTGACCACCCAGCATGTGAAATTCAGTTACAGTAAGGCTGTCCCTGGACTTGGGCTAGTATCTTATTTTTTCTCTACTGTTTGGTTGCCTGAGATGTTAAAACATCATAATTATGAGAAAACTCATACTTTCCCATATTTAATGGCATGTAGGCTCACCCTGCCTCCATACATACTTATAATTTTATTTGTGGGGACTGCATCTCCCAGAGTTTTACAAACAAACATTTTTCCTTCACAATTCCTATCTAATTATTTTCTAGGGGTGTTATACAGAAAAGAGGTAGACTGATTGAAGATGGAGAAATTGTCTTAGCCTGTTCTCTGTTGCTTATAACAGAGTACCTGAAACTGGGTAATTTATAAAGAAAGGGGATTCATTTCTTACAGTTATGGAGGCTGTGAAGTCCAAGGTTGAGGGGCTTTATTTGGTGAGGGCTTTCTTGCTGATGGGACTCTACAGAGTCCCAAGGCTGCACAGGGTGTCTCTTCCTCTTATAAAGTCACCAATCCCACCCCCCTGTTAACCCATTAATCCACCAATGATGAATAGAGAGCCCTCATGACCCCAAATCCTCTTAAAGCCTCTACCTCTCAATACAGCCACACTGAGGATGACATTTCAACATGAGTTTTGGAGGAGACAAATATTTAAACCATAGCAGAAACCAACACTCAAGGTGCTATACTGTGGCTGGATAGAGGTATATACTTTGATTTCTGGTTGGTAAAATGTCTTGTGCTTCTCTGTCGTTGTCAGATAGTGAAATAAGGACGAAGGTTTCTCTTCTTGAAGGTAGCAGGTTTTCATTACTTAATTACATATTGTGCAGGGGTCACTATTTGTCTTCCCACCCACTTGTCAGTATGACTCTTAATCCAGGTTAATTAATTTATTATTTTATCAAATGTTTATAGATTTTTTCCTACATACTAGTTGCTATTTTAGGCACTGGGAATACAGAAAAAATATCTCTGCTTTTATGAAGTTTAAATTCTTGTACCTTTTAATATTATTCTGTGAATTCATGGAGTAGCAGTAAGAAGAGCAGCTAGATAGATTTGATACTGAAGTCCAAACTAAAACACTTTCAGCATATCTAGTGAATTTAAAATATTAAGGTCATCATTACCAGTCCAATCTATTCTAATATCCACAAATTACTCGTTAAGGAGATTTAAATTGTTAAATAAAACCAGAGTATTTTATCTATTTCCTATATGGACTTTCAAAATAATAATTCCTTTAGTACTTTAATATTTCAGAAGCATTTTAGTCCTTCTATCACATTATGTATGGGCAGAGTTGGCTCAGAAAGATTAAGTGAACTGCTTAAGGGATATGCCTAATTAAGTAAAGAAGCTGAAACTCAAACCCAAGCCTTCTGACTTCAAGTTCAGGACTAATTCCATTATACTAGTCAAATTTGCAGTTTCCAACACTTTCCACACTGATGAATAATTCATTATATGCATAGGGCAATGGGTAATAAACTCTTACTAAAACAATTTTTTTAGTATTTTATCCTAAAATTTAGGATTTTTTTTTTTTAACAATTGAGTTAGACAGTGGATTTTTTTCCAAGATTGCCTGTCAGTATTTTAAAATGTTGTGTTTATTCAATGAGACTCTTGCCTCTTTGTCTTATTAGAATCTGCCTATATTGAGTGCTTAGTATAAACACTCTTCTGATACTGCATGCCTCCGTATGCGGAAGCACTCACTTTATTGTGATTGGTGAGTTGAAAACACAATGAACACTAAGTCTGTGTGATGTTTCGTGATCAGCTTCTACTAAATTAAACACCTGTTTCATAGTTTGGTCTCCTTTTTCTTCTGACCAAGATATAATTTAGGAATCATTCAAAAACGAGCCTATCCTTTTTCCTTTACTTTGGAGTAGGTTAAAGGTAACTTTTCAAGTTTTAGATAATTATTTTTTTAATCTTGATTATGATATATTAAATGTATAACTACTTTCAAGTATGTTGCTAGAAAGCTTTCTTCTATCTTCTAATAACCTGCTGATAATCTGCTAATATATTTAATGAGGCTCAATTATATATTTAACATCGCCTATTTATCATCATTTTATGCAAGGTTTACAGTTATTTCCTGATTACTCCAGTTTATGGAATGGCTTTCAAGTTTCTGCACTGGTACAGGATTACCAAGAGGCCCCAGAGCATCTTATATTAAAAGAAAATTTATCCCTTGGGCACTTATTCACCAGTCCCTTTGTTAAGAAGGGGGAAAAAGAAACACTACAGTTGCATTAAAGAAAGGAGAATGATATTGGAATAAACACACTCATATATAGGATTATGTCCCAGAACTTCTTAGGAAGTATGAATAATAAAAACTGTTGTGCACACACACACTTACATACTCATTAAGGTACCCTCATGAGGGGAAAGGCTTTTCACTAAACCACATGAGAGTGGGAAAGAAATATTTCTGTATTTCCCAAGAAGTCAATTAAATTGCATGTTTGATCAAATTGCACAGGAATCTCTCAATACATCTAAAAGCATAAAAGTGAGAAATGACACAATCCAAAACTCTTTTCTTGGTTTCTACTAATATAGTTTTTTCAAAATACATTAAATTTTTTTTTTAACCAACACAGTAATAATTACTTCAGGCAAGTATCATCAAAGGCTGTTGAAACTACTGGGTAAATGTCTGAAGAGGAACAGTATGTCGCATTATTTCAAAACCTTTTTCTACAGCTTGCAAACAAATTACAAAGATTAAAATGGTAACTTTAAAGTGCAGAAACCTGGCAGATGCCACCTTAACCACGAATTCATAGCTAAAAACACTAACAATGGGACAAACAGCTGAACCTCCTGCTGTGATGCATGAATGATATAATACTCCTGCCTACAATGTATAAAATGAACATACCCTTAAGAAAATCTACATTGAGGGACATTCTACAGAACAACTGGCCTATAATCTTCAAAAAGGTCAGTGTCATGAAAGAAAAAGAGAGACTGAAAAATCGTTTCAGATTAAAGGAGACTAAAGGGACCTGGCAAGTAAGTGCAATGCATAATCCTGGATTGGCACAAAATATTTTGATAAAGGATGCTATTGGGATAATTGGTGAAAATTGAAAATAAACTGTGCATTGTATAATATTGTGTTAACATTAAGTCTCCTGAATTACATAAAACTAGCATACACATGCATGCGTGCACATATATGTATATATATTTATCTGCTAATAACCTGCTGATAATCTGCTAATATATTTAATGAGGTTCAGTCAATTATATATTTAACATCACCTATTTATTTATATCTATGTCTAATACATAGACAAATATATATACATTAAAATAAATTAAAATGTTGAAAAGTAAAATGTGCAGAAGTTAATTCAAGAAAAACTCCCAAGCTAAAAAATGAAACAAAACAAAGCAGAAGATAACAAAAATTATTGAACCTGCAATGGTCGTTTTACCTCTAGTCTGAGGCTTGGAAATAATGGATTAATTTAACCCAGTTATGAAGATTAAGGACAAAATTTGTGAGGTTTTGTTTTATTTATACTCCTTTTACTGTGGCAAGCTCTCTAAAATGTACATTTTTTTGCCTATTGTCATAAACTATTTCTTAATTTTTTTAGGTAGCTTATGAAATTTCATATAGGATGTGACAATTATATTTCCTTGAAGTTTTTTCTTCTTTTGCTGTGCTCCCGATTTAGGAAATCTGTTTTGTTGCTATAAAACAAGGGATCATTGGGTTTCATACGGCATCATTCCTGGTGCCTTTATGTACTCTGCATTCACATGCTGCATATTTAGCATTGCTTGTAATGAGGTTGCCTGAGCCATGGTAACCCCTTGTAACTGAGTAAACAATGGAAGCTAGATGGATCATTCTTCCTAGCGGCATGTCGTGAGGTAATCGGCTTTCATTACAGGCTTTCTTGCAGAGGTGATCAGGATTAGATGCTGTAAGCACAGGTTAGAATATATCTGTTTTCCCAAAAGGCCAAGTTCAAGATCTGTATGAATCATTCTTTTTCCTTTCCCACAGCCATTTCCAGTTTCTTTCTGACACTTTAAAATGGATGACCTTGCTCAGCGTTGCGTCTTTCCATTTTTAACATCTCTTTATGGCGTTCTGGTCCCTCTATAGAAATGGTCCAGAAGAAAATATTTCTTTCTTTCACGTATTAATTCAACAATGAGTAGTCAGAAGCTATATGAATGTAAGCGACATTTTCCTGGGGAAAGGGTACTGCTCTTAGTTTACCTTTGAGGCTTAGAGGAGGAAGTATAAAGCTTTCTTTTGTGTATGTGGTTGTGATTATCTAATGCTGTATGCAAAATCAGTCAAATATACCAATTTACATTTTCAATATTTTCAGTTTGTTACTGATAAAAACTGGCAAATGATAATGAAAGCGCTTACCCAGCACTATTTTAGAGTACAGTTGCCCCTTGAATAACACAGATTTGAATTTCATGGCTCCACTCATACACAGATTTTCTTCTTCTCTGCCACCCCTGAGACAGCAAGACCAACCCTTCTCTTCCTCCTCCTCCTCAGCCTACTTCTGAAGAAGACAAGGATGAAGCTCTTTATGATGATCCACTTCCACTTAATGAATAGTAAATATGTTTCCTCTTCCTTATGATTTTCTTAATAACATTTTCTTTTCTCTAGCTTACTTTATTATAAGAATATGGTATATAATAGCACTCTAAATACATATTCATTGACTCTTACAGTTACCAGTAAGGCGTTCTGTCAACAATAGGATATTAGCTGTTAAGTTTTTGGAGAGTCATAAGTTATACACAGATTGTCTTCTTGAAAGTTTTTTATTGAGGTAAAATATACATATATATGTATGTTTGTGCATGTGTATACACACACAGATATTTGACTACTTGGGGGTTAGCACTCTAACCCCCATGTTGCTTAAAGGTCAACTGTATTTTCATAATATTTCATCATATTTCAAAATATGACTAGGGGTTTCCATCATTTCCTGGTGCTTCTTGCTCCTCTTAAGTCATTGTCAAATGTACTCTTTAGCAGCAGGGGATTCTTTTTTTATATACCTGCTTTCCAATGCAGAGTTTTAAGGCAGAATTAATCAGTCCTACTGTGTCTCTTTTACTACCAAAGTTACAAGCATGTTTCCCTTTGATTATATTTCTCTTTGAAGAATCTTGAATTTATAATGAAATAAAGCTGTCCCCCCTTATCTATGGCAAATATGTTCCAAGGCCCCCAGTTGATGCCTGAAACCACAGATAATACTGAACCCTGTATATACTGTTTTTTTCTATACATACATACAAATTATAAAGTTTCATTTATAAATTAGGCACAGTAAGAAAATAACAACTTCTTTTTGACATATCCAAATTGCCAACATCACTATTCTTGAGCTTTTGGGCCAT
Source organism: Lepilemur ruficaudatus (assembly GCA_963574885.1). Taxonomy (NCBI): domain Eukaryota; kingdom Metazoa; phylum Chordata; class Mammalia; order Primates; family Lepilemuridae; genus Lepilemur; species Lepilemur ruficaudatus. The sequence goes on from CAUYRT010030636.1 coordinate 13,868, forward strand.
TATTAAATACAATAAGTGTTACATGAACACAAGCTCTGCAATACTAGACAGTCAATCTGACAACCAAGATGGCTACTATGTGACTAACAAGCAAGAGGTGAATTCAGTGTGGATAGGCTGGACAAAGGGATGACCCAAGTTCCAGCCAGGACAGCTAGAGATTTCATCACCCTACTCAGAACAACTCACAATTTAAAGCTTATGAATTGTTTATTTCTGGAATTTTCCATTTAATATTTTTTGTATCCCAGTAACTGAATGAAGCTGAGGAAAACAAAACTGCAGATAAGTAGTGACTACTGTAGTGGTTTACACTATTATATGTGGAGGAGGAAAAGTTTAAACACCTGGCTTTCATTGCAAATGAAGCAGCGCCTTGGGCTGGTGTCATTACCTAAAAACCTCCTATGTAATTTATAATAAGAAGTTGTGACCTTGCACAAAAGTCCAAGAAATGTTTTGATTTTTTTGCATATATTGCATTAATTTTATTTGTTTGCTTGACTATAGTTGGAAGTGCTTGATGAAATTCCTGATACTTATTCTATCTCTAGAATTATGTGATCATAGCAATGAAAGTTTAAAGACAGTAGAGTTTCATTCCCAGATAATGATGACAAGAATTTCCCAGATATATGCTTTCTAAAATGTACATGCCTAAGGAAGCACTTATGATAAAAGAGTCAGGCCAGTTCTTCTTTTCCACTGCCCATTCATAACCATTTTTCTCCCACAAAGAAAGGCTTTCTTCTTATCTATTCAGGATCTTTCTATGGTTCATGACCCCCAGGGTATAAAAATTTCCCGGATACAAAATAAAGGGACACTTAGAAATAATGCAATATTGAAAAAGTAAATACTTCAAATGACTGGAAAGCAAATCCTTTTGCAAATCAGGTGACTTCTAATTCTTTGCTATTAATATACTGATAGATTGTTAAAAATAATTTTGATGATAGATCACTACAGTAATTAATTAGGAAGGAATTAAAAAATAAATTGGCATTTCTGTACTAACATTACTTAGAGTAATTGTGGATATTAATTGACTACAATGTTTAGGGTTCAATCAGAGATGCAAAACCACTGGGGGTGTCTGTCTAAATCTATCTATCATTTATCAATCAATCAATGCATGTATTTTTATAAAACAAGGAGTTTGTTTCAAGAATTTAATCCTATGCAATTTTGGGACCTGGTTAAACAGTCTCTGCAAGGTGGCTGCTTTTGTGCCTGCTGCTAGAGCCTGAAGTCCTATCTCAGTCTGGAAGGGGAAATAAATGTGAAGCTAGGGAGAGTGAGAAAAAGCTGAGTCTCTTGAGCATGAGCTTAAAAAGGACAGACTGGAGTCTGTGTCAGTTCTCACTGCTCTTAACCACAGTGATGTGGGGATTCTGCAGAAGCTGGTACTCTTCATTATAGAGCTAAACACACACCTGTCCCAGGAGCTAGGCAACCTCGAGGATCAGGGGCAGGGTGAGCAGTGGCAGATTGGGCTACTGAGCTGCTCCAACAAGGCGAGAAGACAGAGAAGCAACAAAATGCATGAGCTACAAAATGCCTACTGCCTCGCTTCTGTCCTCCAGTCTCCCACAGGACTCTCTTTGGGAGCCACCCATACTGGAAACATACAGGAAAGAGAATTCTGGGAAAAACAGTTCTGCCTATCCTGGTTGACACATTACAGAGCCATCATACTTTTATACTCTTAAGAGAATTCTTCACAGATTTATGTTAAAATATTGATGGCATTCAGGACATGTGATCCCAAAATATGGCACCTTGGCATTTGAGAAAACAACAGAAATAGGAAGGCCACTCCCACCTTCCTCTCACTCTTCTCTCCTGAAGCAAATCATTAAACCTGCAAAGGTCAGTCTCTGACCTTCTCCAACCTTTCCACCCTGAAGCAGGTCACAAGACCCTCATTCCACAGGTGCCTTCCCCATGCCCAGAGAAAAGGAAAACGCTTATCTCTGAAGACACGGGGACACAGAGAAGAATCTGACCAAACAAGCCTTGCTAAGTCCTCCCAGCTATTTACCATCACCTGATACCCCTGTGTCCAATCACACTTCTCCACATCTATCCACTTCATCAAAGCGAGCATGAGAAATACACACGTTTACCTCTTTGGTTGGGTCTTCATTTCTGAAGGCTCCCTTTTATGAAAAACATATTAAATAAACGTATATGTTTTTCTTTTGTTAATTTATCTTCTGCTATAGGGGCCTTTTAATTAAAAAAAAACCTTAGGTGTCAAAATGCCTTGAAAGAGGCTGACAGAGCATCTTTAACATTCTTTAATGTAAAAGGCTGTGTAGCACAGAAGTGAAGAACCCAGCTTCTAGATCTGGACAGACAGGCTTCAAATCCCATCTCTACTACTAGTTAGCTGTAGGAATTTGGCAAGTTTCTGGGCTTCAGTTTCCTTATCCATAAAGTTATTATCTGGAAAAAATTAAGTACTACCTAATGTAAATTATTATTATTAAATAAATGGGGTGAATTATGCATAAGTGTGAACGAATCTCCATATTTTTTGTTCCAAGTATAAAAAAACCTTGTATATCTCACATTCAATTTATAGTGGGCTCAATATTTTGACTATTTTGTTTATTCAATTAGAAGGAAATTGACATTTGCATGCTATCAACTTGAAATTAAGCAGTTTCCATATATGGATCTTACCAATATCTTTTTGAAAGGGTATTATAAAAGGATAGGACCTGGTATTGTTGAAGTCTTTTAAGAAGAAGGAGGTGCTGACAAAGAGGTCATTACAGTCAAGCAAGCAGTAAGGTGATTAATGAGGGCTGAATGGACAGAAAGATGCATAGGGAGGGAGGGGGACAAGTGCATAGTTGAAATTAGCAGACAAGTAAAGAGAAGTGGCTCAGATCTCAGGGCCACATTAAGTCAGAGCTGGTATGTTTCTTCTGGTACAATCCATTATTGAGATCACCAATGATGTAGCTGCAAATAATTTATAAAACATTAATTAACAATCTGCCCAGAAAGAAGAGATTTATTATAGTTAGTCTATATTTTAGATATCACTTGATGATTTTTAGTCAGGTCTTATAATTTTTTTTAAGTGTTGCCAAACGAAAGTCCCTTGCACTTTTAAGAAATGACTCTCTTCCTAATGCTTATATTAAAAATAAATGACATGTAAAGTGTATGCAATTCATATAATTCCTGCTCAGAAATAATTAACAGAGTCCACTAGAAGTCTAAAATACAACAGACATAATCGGTCCCTGGTGTTACCCTATGACACTGAATTTCTCTTCTTATTTTTATTTCTCTGTCTTATTTGTTTTTCCGATATCTTGACACTTTCCTCCCACTTGCAGTGTTAAGCATGCAGCTTCACCAAGTGTGACTCCAGATAGCATTCCATCAGCTCCTCCCCCTCTGTGGTCTGCACAGTGCCCAGGCAGACCGGGCATGAGGGTTGGAAGCCTTTTCTGTCAGCAGCCTCAGGGGCTCCTTTTCTTCCCTGCGTTAGGGATGCTTTGTCAGCCTTTGAATGCTGCCTCTTTGGTTGCCTTTGTGGAGACAGCCTGTGCTCAGATGTGATTTAGTTGTAAGCTGATTGCTGCCGCATGTGTGAAGAGAGCATGACCAGTTCCGAGGCAGCCAGTCAGTGCGCCCCCAGCGCGTTACATCAGCGTCGCATGACAGTGACCCGGGCAGCGCCAACAGCCTCTCCTTGTTGCCTTTTTTCTTTCTCTCTCTCTCTCTCTCTCTCTCTCTCTCCCTCTCTCTCTCTCTCTCTCTCTCTCTCTCTCTCTTTTTCTTTTTGGTCTTTCAGGGACAGAGAAGAAAGCCTGGGAAAAGAGCAAGAGATGCTTGTCTTTCCTTAAGAATTGCTAACTGCCATTCACTATACCAAAATTTTTCTCTTTTTTAAGAAAAATCAAGGTTCTATAATGGAGGGAGGAGAAAAGGGGAACAGAATCTTGAGGAAGAAATAATTTTCAGTTTATTGAAATTTGGGAACAGTATATCAGTTTTATCTGTTTTGGTACTTGGTTAACACCCTTCCTCAATTTCCTATGCAGTTTTTGTAGTGCTTACATTAATATTTTTATCTAGAAATGCATATGTGCACTAACAGAGCAGAGAGAAAATAACACTTCTTTTGGGAGGTTAATTAAGATGAGCAGAATGTTTCTTCCTGTTTTCTTGATGTTCTGGATATTCTCCCTGAGATTACATTGCTGGCAGCAGATTGCACGCTTTAACACAAATGATGGGCTAGTCCCCATATACCTCACCTATACATACATCATTCCTCATTAGTACCATGGATTGGTTAGAGGAGGCTTATTTGAACGTAATGAGATACAGCGATTTTGCCAATACTCTCATCCGAGGACTGTAACACCGAGGTTTCACATGTCTTGCTGAAGCCACTTTAGTCAGTGTTGATAGCCCATTTCCGTGATTGGTTCTATGGAAATTAACAGTGTGTTGGATCCAGTTTGAACATTTGATTAAGGTTTTTAAAATGAGAACTTTGTTGTGCTGTGGTTCACTAACTTCTCCATAGCATGTGAACCAAACCCTGAAAGCACTTCTTGTTGTTTATCTACAATGGAATTGCAAAATTCTCCTTTGATCACACGGTGCTAAAAGTGGTATCCCTGCTGCCAATACTTTTTTTCATAAATTAAAGGAAGGAGGTGTCGGTGTTACAAATGATGAAGTGTGCTTTCTTACATATTTGGGAAAAGAGATAACTGTTTCTAAGAAAACTTATGCCAGTTATGAAGCAGAGGCACCAAATCTCAGACCACAAATCTTTCTATGACTTTTAACAAAACTGATTTATGATATCAGTTTATGCCTGTGTCTTCCTCTTGGAAAAGGAAACTTTAGCTTTGTCTTTAATTTCTGAAATGTTAACAGTATCTTTATGTATTATTTAATAAATTTTTTAAGTTTGTTAAGTCAAGTAACATTCTCATTGTAAAAAAATTAGAGCATGCAGACAATATAGAGGAGAAAACCATTCCATCATTCTACTACTTAAAAGAAACCTCTCTGATGTTAGGTGTATTGATTGGCTGACAGATTATTTTCTAGAGGGAACTGGGAAAACATCCAACTATCTGTCTTGATCTTGCACTTTTCCTTTGTAGAACTTGTCACAGCTGAAATGATCAAGTCCTTTGTGAAATTTTATTTTTTCGGCTATCTCACCTCCAGTGAAATATATAAGCTCCATGAGGACAGGTGTTTTTTCTATTTTATTCACTGTTATGTCTCCCATACCAAGCACAATGCCTGACACTAGACACTACTCAGTAAATATTTGTTAAATTATGCTTTAATGAACAAGCGTGTCTTATTTCTTTCAGTAGTTCTTGCCTAGTTGAACTGACCCTAAGCAATTTTGTATACTGATATTTAAATTAGCATTATAGATGTAACCTTTGCCTAAGCTTATATGATACTGCAAAATTAGATGGCAAGAATTTTGAACACATGGCTTTGAATCGTTAGCACAGGTTCCTTTGTGTTTGTTCTTAGATGATTGTTTTGTTACTGTATTTCTTGAATCATTCTTTCCAAGCTACATGTCTTTGGTCTCCATTGCAAAGCATGGCATGGATGGGGGGGCCATGCTTTCCTGCAGTAATTCCTTCTGGCCTCACTGACCTTTTGAACCTGCCAAACTCCTGTGCAGGACCTTTGCATGAGATATTCCCTTGCCTGGAGGACTCTTTTGTGCTTTTCCGAGGACAGCACTTTCAACTTTGTGCTTGGCTATCAGTTACCCAGAGCAGACTCTCCTGACATTCTAGAGGGCTCTGCAAATGCTTATCACACTCTGATATTTTAATTACTTAATTATTCATGTGTATATACCTATTACCTCTGCTCCCCCATCTCCTGCTAGAATGTTTTCAGGAAAGCATGAGACATGTTTTGTTCACTGCAGTATCCTACAGAGAGAATAAATTAGTCAATGCTTTATTCAAGAAATGTTTATTAGATTTACATGCTCTACAATGCTATGTACTAAATGCTAGCAATTTGAAGATGACTATGAGACTATCCCTGTATTGGAGCTTATAATCTAGAATTTATTTATTCATTCATGAATATTTACTGAGCCTCTGCTACATGAACAAATACTGTGCGTGTTGCCAGGGATACAAATCTGACTGAGGTGATATGAGGGCAGAAGGAGGTGCTATAGGTGGTGAAGATAGAGAAAAAAAAATACAAATCTTAGATGATTACAGCTTTGATAAGTGCTACAAAGGCAAGTACCAAGTATTAGAAGAATATGGCCAGGATCTGGCTTGGATGGTTTGATTCATTCCTGATACCCTACCTAGTATTCATTCAGAAAATTAGACAGAAAAACAGATGTATTTATGTAGTGCTTTTCAGATGCATGGCATGGACACTTTCTTTCTCCTTGTTCCTTAGCAGCCCCATATATTTGCAACCAGAGATACCCTCATACATCAATGGAGTTCAGCCAAAGAGACAAAGCTCCTGGGTTGATTTTACATTAAAAGAATAACCAGTACTAGGAAGTCCAACTTGGATGTCTGTTAATGTTATCTTTTTTCAATGAGAAAATAAAATTCTGTGCATCATGAATGTGGAATAGATATATTGAAATAAATCAAATGTTAGAAAATTGAGAAATAAATTACCCTAAAATAGAAATCAATGCATTTAACTTCATAAAAGAGTTGCCTTTAATTAAAGTTATTTAAATACCTTAACCTTATAAAATCATGTCACTTATCTATGGTTATAGGCTTTATATTCAATGGTAAAATGCAATTTGAGGGATTTTTGTACTGAGGTGCCATGTTAACTCAATGCCCAAATTGATCTTCACAAACCCGTTGATGACACATTAATTTCTTCAAACCATCAAAATGGTGAGTGGATTTTATTAGGTGTAGTAAACGATAAAAATAAATTTGTTTAAAATATAATTATTCTCTGTCATATGAATACTTCATTAACTAGATAGCCACATGCAACTCTTTACTGCCCTCCCCTGATCTGTTTCAGAAATGCTGTTCCTGTTAGAGAAAATTAAACTCTTCCATCATTAGGGGAAAAAAAGTCTAGTCTTTTCCTCCAGTGGATAAATTTAAATGGCCTCTTTTCCAGGAGGCAGTATCTTCTATGTCTCAAATTGCTGTACATTAGCTTCACCCCCAAAGTAATAACAAGAAAAGAAACCACAGCGTTTCATTGATGCTAACTCAGAGCCCTGGGATCTCCAGAGTGGTGCTGACTTTTCTTCTTTTTCCAGAAGTCCTACTCATTTTCATTTAAAAAGTAGTGGTGGGAATAACTTAACTGAGTCAAGCTCATTCCCTGATGTAGTTTTACTTCACACACAAGAGTCTTTCTACTGAATGTGTGTGTATTTAACCAAATCCCAGAAGTTTGAACACAATTTTACTGGAATCTCATTGCCCCTGCATTCTAACCTGAATGTGAAATTAAAAAGAGAGGGTGTGTGTGTGTGTGGGGGGGGTCCTGTTTGTTTTAGAATTATGGAATATTAGGGCCAGAAGTGAATCAGACCTAACAAATCAAGTGCTAGCCCTTGAATTATAATATGCTGAAACTGAGGCCCAGAGAGTGAAATGATGCTCTAGGTCACACACAGCAAAGCAGAGGTTGATTCCTCTACCCCTGATTTCCTCTTCCATGCAGGCTCCACTACATGACCTGGGTTTTGAACACCTTCCTCATCTATGTGTGCGCCTGGGTTTTGGTAGTTCTCCAGTTTGTCATTAAACCCTTAATGCTGTTGTGCTGCCCTCTGGTGAAAAGGATCATGCACTACAGCTGCCGAACTTGGCCTAACGTGCTCCTTTCTGTATTCATTCAGTCAACAAATGCTGAATTCTACAATATGTCAGCCACCCTCTAGACACTGGAGTTTCAGCAGTAAAAAAAAGAAAGACAATATCCCCATCCTCATGGAACTCATGTCCTAGTGGGGAGAGACAAAACAGTAAACATATTGTATAAATACATAGGCCAATGGTGCTAATAAATCAGGAGCAGGCACGTGTGCAAGGAAAGTTGTAACTAAACAGTGTGTCCATCGGGGCCCTCACCAAACATGTGACATTTAAGAAAAGTCTTGAACCCTTTGGTTAACCCTTAAGAAAGACATAAACACTTTGGTGTCTGGGGAAGGATGGTCTAGGCAGAAGAAACGTGAAGATGCCAAGGATGGAAATGGCACCTGCTGGAACAGCAAGGAGGCCAGTGTGTCCTGAGCTGAGTGAGGATGAGGAAAGAGATGTGCAGAGGTGGAGGAAGGATGGCTCGGTGGGGCCCTGAGGGCCCGTGCAAGAGTTTGGCTTTTCTCTGGATAAGACAGGGAGCTACAGGAGCTTCATGAGTAGAGGTGTGACATGAACCGTCATATGACTTTACAGATCACCATGACAGCTGGGTTGTGAATACACTGTAATGGGGGCCAGAGTAGAAGCAGAGAGGCCGATTATGAGGCTACGGCAATAACTGGGGCAAAATGACGATGGTGAACGCCGAGGAGACAACTGTGGAGGTAAGACCCTGTGCATGTTGTGATGTGAGAGCCGCCGGGCTTTGCCCGTGATTTTCTGTAGGAAGTGTGGGAAAACACAAATCACTGCTGACCCCCAAATGCTTGGCCAACATGGAAGAATGGAGTTGCCAATATATGTGACAAGAAAAGGCTGGACAAGAAGCCGATTTTGAGGAAAAGATCAGGAGCTCAGTTGGGGGCATTTTAATTTTTATATTTATCTGCACGTTGATCGTGTTGGTGCTCTTCGTTCCCTTGTGTAGCTCCAAATGAGCATCTGGTATAATTTTTCTTCTACCAGAAGAACTTCCTTTAACATTTGTTTTAGTACACATCTGCTGGTGACTAATCTCCCCAGCTTTTGATCTGAAAAAAAAAAAAATCTTCATTCTACTTTTGTTTTGAATGGTATTTTCACTGGATATAGAATTCTAAGTTGGCAGTCCCCACCTACCCTGTCCCCACCTTCTGCCCCAATCAATACATTCAGTTGCTTCATTGTCTTCTGGATTTCATAGTCTCTGACAAGAACTCGGTTGTCATTCTAATCTTTGTCTGATGAATCTGTTATATTAATTTTTTCTAGCTGCTCTCAAGCTTTCCTGTTTGTCACGGATTTTCAGTAATTTGATTATGACGTGACTTGGTGTGATTTTTCTTATGTTTTTTCCTGTTTGGATTTCTTAGAGGTTCTGGGATATGTGGGTTTATGTATTCTTCAAATTTAGAACATTTTTGATCTTTATTTCTTTGAGTATTTATTCTATCTCTTTCCCTTTCTGGGTCTCCAACTACATTCCATTAGATTGCTTGATATTGTCCCACAAGTCATGAAGCTTTATTCATTTATTTTTAAAGTCTTTGTTCCTATGTGCTTCATTTTGGATATTTTCTATTGCTTTAAGTTCACTAACATTTTTAACATCACTGACCTTCTCTCTTGCAGGGTTCAATCTCTGGTTAATGCCTTCCATTACGTTTTTCATTTCCGATGTATTTTTATCTCTATAAATTACATTTTATTTTTTTGTATCTGCCACATCCTCCCTTATAATGTTTATGTATCTTTCACTTCCCTGAGTGTATAGAATATAATTATAATAGAGTTTGCAATTCCTTGTCTGCTAATTTCATTATCTCTGTAAAATCTGGTTTTGTTGCTATTGACTGACTTTCCTTCTGGTTATGAGTCATATATCCTCTTTCTTTGATGCCTGTTATATTTTATTTGAAGACAGACATTAAAAATTTTGTATTGTCCTAAGTGCTAGATTTTGTTGTATTCATTTGAATCGTGCTAAATAGTGTTCTGGTATGCAGTTAAGTTACATGGGATCAGTTTGATGAGGATTGCCTTAAATTTTGTCAGGGTGAGTTTAGGGTACCCTTTAGTCCAGATCTAATTTCTACTTAACATTAAACTGATACTCTTCTGAGGGTTTTACCCAATGCTTCATGTATTACAACGTCGCTCTCCTTTGGCATGTGGAAACATTGAGTATTTCCAATCCTGTGTGAGCTTTCAGACTTTTTCTGCGTGTTGATTTTCAAAGGTTCTTTCTCTGGTCTCAGGCAGTTTCCTGAACCTATGCTCATATCAGTACTCAGAAGAGGACTCAAGGGGCTCTTCTGTAGTTTTGAATTCTCTCTGTGTAGCTTCTTCCCCTCTGGGATTCTAGCTGTTCTGGCCTTTCTGAGCTTAGATCTCTTCTTCTCAACTCAGTGTGATACCTGAGCTCTGTTTGGGTTCCTTCTCTCCACTCTGCAGCCTGGAAGTTCTCTCCAGGAAGTAAGCTGGTGTAAGCAGAGGGCTCACATTACTCATTTCCCTTCTCTCAGGGGTTCACTGTGTATGCTACCACTGTCCAGTGGTTGAAAACTGTTGTTTCAGACATTTTTGTCTGACTTACTAGTATAAGGCTGGGCTGCTGCTGGTGGTGGTTATATCAATCCCTGTTATTCCATTTTGGTAGGAAGCAGAAGTCCCTAAGGTATTATAATTTTGGAATATGTCTATTGAGCATGCGAGTAACAATGTTAAAAAGGCAGTTGGATACATGGGTTTGGAGTTCAAGAGAGAGATCCAGATTGGAGATACATATTTATCATATGAATTTAATCACCCGTTGACTTGGAAAATTTCTCCCACCAGCTGACCACAGCCCTTTTATCAAAGCTAAATTGTTATATATTTGCTAAAACAAGGTGAGATAGTGTTATTGAGTTGCTCTTTTCAGGTACATATTTCTTTGTTAATAAATCCTCCCCAGAGTCAATAACTTTGCCAAGCAAACACAAGAATATTCTACCTGAATTGCCAATTCTTTTCTATTAATAGTGGCTTCCTGAAGTGCTATATACAGAAGGAGTCTGAGGCCATGCCCAGGTTCAGAGGGAGAGATTGCCATGACTGATTACTCATTTCTGCTGTGGGAGAAGGAGGAAGAATGGAGATAATTGTATCATGTGTTACTCCTATCTTGGCATAAAACAATAAATGGATATATGGGGGACAAGTGATAGACAAAAGACACAATATGGTCTGTCAACTATTCTGCTTTTATGGAGAAAGATATTAGCTAGTTTTTCTGTGGAAAAATTAATAAGCATATACTCCCAACCTCAAATTAGTCAAGAACACAAATGCCTATTTCATTTTCTCTAGACAATATGGCTAGAAAATAGAACATTCCCTTGTGCAAACTTTAGGTGGTTTCATTCGATGTGATGGAGGGTGTTGCCAACAGGCTAAGGAAACCACTCCTTTCTCCTTTTCATCTTGTAGGGCTCATCACTGGAATCCAATTGTCTTTTCTGTATAAGGGGCAATCTAGAAGAACAAATCTTATTCTTTAACCTAAAAGCTAAGAAAAGATTTACCTGGAACATCAGAGCTAAATCTTGGTTAGACTATATTGAATTGTATTTTCAAATTTGTTTTGAATAGTGTTTGGAATATGGTAAGCTCTCTACAAATGTTCCATGAATGCATTAACGTGACTTTTCCATTTTTTACCTTGAATGGATATCTGAGTCTATTTTTGAAGATTTTCCTTGTAGCAAAATACTGACATGGTAGGATCTCAACACAACACATCTCAGGCAAGTCTTGGGATACCTTGGCTACATGAAAGATACTATTAATAACTAGGGCAGATCAATACTCTTCAAAAAGGTGTACTTAAGCCAGAAAACAGGAATGTGATGGTTAATTTTATGTCTCAACTTGCCTGAGTTAAGGGATGCTCAGATAGCTGGTAAAGCATTATTTCTGGGTATATTTGTGGGGGTGTTTCTGGAAAAGATTAGCATTTGAGTTAATGGACTGAGTAAAGAAGATCCTCTCTGCTAATGTGGGCGGGCATCATCTAGTTCACTGAATGCCTAGATAAAACAAAAAGACAGAGGAAAGACAATCTCTCTCTCTCTCTCTCTCTCTCTCTCTCTCTCTCTCTCTCTCTCTCTCTCTCTCTCTCTCTCTCATCGAGCTGGGGCATCCGTCTTCTCCTGTCCTCAGACATCAGAATTCCTGGACTCTGGGAGTTACACCAGCACCTCCTCCTTCCCCAATTTCCAGATTGGGAATTACAACACCTACTTTCCTGGATCTCCAGATGCAGAAGTAAGATTGTGGGACTTTTTGGCTTCCATAATTGATTGCATGAGCCAATTCCCTTAAAATATCTCCATATATATATGATTTGTATATATGTATGATTATATGTATATATGTGTGTGTGCATATATATATATATGTACACACACACATATAATCTCTTATTGGTTGTTTCTCTGGAGATCCCTGACTAATACAAGTACCCAGCATGCGGTGAAGGTTTCATCATTCCATGCAGCTCACCTATCATGATTCTTCTTTAGTTGACTGAAGCAGAGTTAGTTACATCTGGGAATTGTGTTTGCCGTTCCGGTTTAATTCTGTTTGACAAGCATTTCACAAGAACTCACTCTGTGGCAGGGTTTCTCAACCTTGGCGCTACTGACATTTTGGGTTGTCTAATTCTTTGTAGTATAGTTCTGTCTTGCACATTGCAGGGTGTTTAGATGCCAGTGACACCACTCAATCTTGATAATGTCTCCAGACATTGGCAAATGTCCTCAAGAATAAAATCACTGTTGCTTGAGAATCCCTGCCCTACACTCTCACCTTTATAAATATATCTTCCATAAATTATAATATTTTAAGTGTGATCTCTGTACCCTGTTGGAATTATGACTTATACACAGTGTGTGCAAAGCTAAATAAACTTGATGTTCATTTTGTAGGGCACAAGGAGAGATAATAAATGTTTAGTCTTAGAGTATTTGGTTATCTTATAAAGTAATCAAAAAATAACTCTAGCTAGTAGGAAGAGTGCTTTAAGAACTAATCTCGAATTAGGTAGAATGCCTGGATGTGTGATGATGAGGACCTGAAACAAGGTTTCCCCAGTGAATGAATGGGGAGGGCACAGCTGTGTAGGGACAGGGATCACCTCACCCCTCGGGACGGTTAAAGGAGCCCCAGTCCTGTTGTCTCCACTAACCTATACAATTAAATGTGTTTACCCCTATAGCCCATGGATATAATTATTTTTTATGTGTAAGATGTGAAAAGTATAGGAACACTGGCCTAAACTAATTTTTGACAACAGGATGGTAAAGAAGGGCTGGATTTCTAATATCCTGAAGTGGCAAACCTGATTAGACTTGGTGGTTGATTACTGTGGGGTGAGAGACAGAGAGGAGTCTAGGATGACCCCAAATATTTGCTTCGGTGCCTGGATAGATAAGGTGATGATTTTGCCAACTAAGAGTGGGAACACAGAAGGAAGAGTCTGTTTCAGAGCAGTGGTTCTCAAAGTGTGGGTTCTGAACTAGCATGATTGTGATCAGCATCACCCGGGAACTTGTTAGAGCTGTAAATTCTCACACTCTGCTCCGGTTACTCTGGGGGTGAGGCCAGGCAATCTAACGCCTCCTCCAGTTAATTCTGATGCACGTTAGAATTTGAGAGCTTCTGTTTTGCAGGTAAGGTAACAATATCCATCTGGGGCTTGTTTTTTAGGTTGTTTTTGTTTTTTAGTGAGGAAGTCAAGCTCTTTTTTTTCTTTCCTCCTTGTTCCCTGAGGACAAACAGAATCACAAAGAACATTTCTTTTAGGAAAATGATACAAAAAAACCTTGGATAAATGATGGCTATGATGTTTATATTTCAGGCTTAAGGCTACTCTTTCTTTCTAAGCCTTGGAATTCTACAACCAAATGACTGGTAGAGTTAGGTTCACCCCTTTCTACTGCTTTCCTTTCTGTGCCTTACCCTTACTTAGTAAAGGAAGGTAGCACTTGGGTACCCCCTGCACACAATTCCCAAGTGGAATCAGGGAAGTGTATGTACATTGGAAGGTACCTTGGTGCAATCTGGACTCTTCACTAAGTGCCAGGACCAACAAAAGAGAAAAGGTGAGAAAGGAGAAGTAGTGAACAAACCTGCTTCCTCCTCTTCTGCCCATCCTTTTTCTATATCAGGGATCAGCAACAATGGCCCATGGGCCAAATCTGACCTGTAATCAGTTTTTTTGTTTTGTTTTGTTTTGTTTTGTTTTGTGACAGAGTCTTACTCTGTTGCCTGGGCTAGAGTGCTGTGGCATCAGCCTAGCTCACAGCAACCTCAAACTCCTAGGCTCAAGCAATCCTCCTGCCTCGGCCTCCCGAGTAGCTGGGACTACAGGTATGCGCCACCATGCCCGGCTAATTTTTTTTTCTGTATATTTTTAGTTGGCCAGTTAATTTCTTTCTATTTTTAGTAGAGACGGGGTCTTGCTCTTGCTCAGGCTGGTTTCAAACTCCTGACCTTGAGCCATCCGCCCGCCTCGGCCTCTCAGTGTGCTAGGATTACAGGCGTGAGCCACCACGCCCTGCCTGATGTAGTTTTTCATTCAGCAGATATCTGAGTCCTATGTGAACCAAGGATATGATAGTCGATACAACAAGCTAGGCCCTTCTCTTCATGAAGATTTTACTTTGCTTTTGTGTAAATATCTGTTATTTTTATTTGCTATCTTCAGTATATCCACTGCTTAACACAACACTGAAACATACTATTCAATAGATACTTATTAATTTAAATGAATAAAATATAAAACCCAGAGTTTATTTTTTACATGGAATTATGAAAAATTTATAAAATACAACAAAAAATGCCATACAACCAAGATGATCATTTTTCTAATCTGGTAGTTTATGGAATCAATGCTCCTTAAGCACTTTTCTCTACCAAAGTTTTTGTGTGCTGTCAGACTTAAAATGCTGGTGAAGCAGACCGAGGGAATCAATCAATATATACCGGTAATAGCAGACATGGAAATCTTCAGCATCTATAACATCCATTACATGTTCCAATTTTTAAACTAATACAACTTTGGCAGAGGAGGATGCAATGTGAACAGAATTTACACCTAGTCTTTGAGGCTATCTAGGGATGGTCAAATACATAATGATCTAAGGGTACTGAAAAATACAGCAGGAACTACAAATATGTTATTTAGCCATATAATGGCAGAGAGAAATAAAAATATTAGCCTACAAAGGCTTTAATATTATCTTTGTCAACATCATCATCACTATCAACAACTAGATTTATTGAATAGCCACCCTGTGTGCATTAGATACTAATGTTATTAATACATTACTTGCCTAAAAATGAGATGCCAGATTGTTACCCAGATAAAGCTTATACTAGAGGAGATGAAAAGTCATCCAGTGGTACTAACATATTATTAAAAAAATACCTGGACATATAAACATATATGTGTGAGCCACTGCTAAAGGAGGAATATCCTCATTAAGGGATATAGCAGCTGATTAGTCTTAAGTGCTTTTATTGACACATGTTCTCAATCTAATTATTTACTTATATGTGATCAGTTTTTAAGTTCATGTTATGAATGAAATCAAGGTTATTATGTTATCTGCATATAGATCATCTGATTTGCTTTGACTCTAACTTCCATTAGTCAGCTAGTAGATATTTTACAGGAAAGAAAGGATAAGTGTGCCAATGAATGTAAACACTCTCATCACAGCAGCCAATAAAACAACTAAAAGCACATATCTTGTTAAAATGAACCAGGAGGATCATTTTTGTGTTAACAAGGAAAAAAGTCATTTGTAATATTTACCTGGATACAACTCAATGACTTTATTAGCAGGAAAAAAAACAACATTAAACAAAGAAAGATTTTTTTTTTCTTATTAACATTGTTAAAAATCCAGGAAATCATATTCCCTGGCCAATGAAAGCAAATATGAATAGAGCATTCGACAACATTTTAAGAAGATTGTGCATTGGGGACAAGACGAACTAACAAACTATCGTTTCTATTATGTGCATAAGCTTCCTTTCTTCAAGATTGTTTCTCTGTGTAGCATATCATTTCAAGTTGATGCTTCTTTCACAATTTGGGGCATCCTGGGACCAGTGTAATCAGGAATGCAGCATAGTAGAGATGCTCAACTCCACACTGTTGCCACGTCTATCTCCCCCTCATGACTATTTTGTGCTGTGTGCACAGCCTCAACTGTTGTGATTGCATTAGCTGGATGTCAGAAGCAGCAAACTCATTTCTTTGTTAGATAAATATGGAGCCATCATCATGTATTTCTAGTTGTCATTGGTTAGGAAAACAGAAAAGCAGAAATCAGCACAGAAAAATATAAAGGGGCTAACAGACAAAATCTAGTTCCCGTGGCAATAATAACACAAAATAATTTTTTCATAGAATTTTATTTGGAAAGTGCACTTGGGTAGCAAGAAGGATTAGAAAAACCTTGCCAGTCACTGCAGGGTGCAGCTAAAGGCAGACTCATTGAAGTTTCAGTTCAAAAGTGATAAGGTTTAATAAATCTCTGTGGGTAGATTTATCTCATAATTGCAGATCATATTTAGGGGACTGGACTAATTAGACTTGATTTGTATATGCTTTAGGCTTAATTGAAAGTCAGTTTTTCCTATGTTACTTCAAACTGATTCTTTGTTAATGTGAAAAGTAGTAACTTTTGCTAAGCTAAATTCCAAAATGTGACTGTATTTATGTTCTTTGCATTTGAATTGCATACTGCTCTGCTTTTATGAAATGCAGTCACTTTCGTAAACAAAGAAAAGACACTGATTTCTTTGGTCTGTGATTTGTGATACTAAAATATATTTAGAGATAAATCTTAAAAAGAACCAAAGAAAATATATACATCAAAGCAGAGTTTTACACTAATAAAGAAAACAAAAGGAAAGCAATAAAAAATTTTCCTCTGTGTACAACCCTTTGTTTAACAATGCTACTCTTGACGGTTGATGGTTAAAAAAAAAATCAATGAAGCCTAAAATGCTACTACTTCTTGCAATAAAAATTATAATACTTTTGAAGTATTTCAATTAACATAGGTACAAATATGACTAATGTTATATGTTGGCTCCATTATTAGGTCATTATTATTTAAATTTCACATTAATATTCATCCATTGTGGATTTTTGCCTTTGAATTTCCATAATGTTTTTCTTGGTCCTCATTAAGGTATCTTCATACATATGCTGCTTATTATTAATGTGGTTACATTTTACTGTCAGTCTAATTATGGCTGAAATTCAACCATTTAAAGTACATAGGTAAAACAAACTTCCTCTAATTCAAACTATTTTTGAAATTATGCAGGGGGTCCAAGGATAGGAGAAGAGTTTTGATATTTTCTTTGGTTCACTACTTTTCTGGAATTATTTTCCAATTTTACTTTCCAAAGATAAACTTATGAAGAGATAGGACAGGTGTACAGTTTCATGGTGAGTTTGGAAGCCATCAGAAAGTCCCTGTTACTTCAAAATAATGGTGTCCCACTCTCATTCTCTAATTATATGTTAGCTGAATCGCCATCACTGGATTTTCCTTAGATGAAAATTAATATCTATAGTTAAAATGAAGCTGATGAATACAATTCCAAAGAATAATTCCTGCAAGTTATTTTGTGTATAACAACAAACTGATTCTAAAGTTTATACAAAGAGACAAAAGACCCAGATTAACCAACTCATTATTGAAGGATAAGAACAAATCCAGAGGACTGACACTATATGATTTCAAGGCTTATCATAAAGCTACATTAATCAAGACTATTAGGTATTGGTGAAAGAATAGACAAATAGATCAGTGGAACAGATTAGAAAACCCAGAAATAGACTCATGCAAATACTGCCAACTGACCTTTGACAATAGAAAAGAGATAGTCTTTTCAACAAATGGTGCTAGAATTACTGAACATTCAAATGCCAAATAGTAAATCTAGACATGGATTTTTACACCTCATAAAAATTAGTTCAAAATGGATCATAAACTTAAGTGTAAAATGCAAAACTATAACCCCCCCAAAAGATAAGATAGGACAAAATCTATATAACCTTGGATATGGTGATGGCTATTTAAATAAAGCACCAAAGGCATAAAACATTAAAGAAATAATTGTTAAATTGTATTTAATTAAAATCTGAAACTTCTAAATAAAGATAATGTCGAGATAATGAGAAGACAAATCACAGAATGGGAGAAAATATTTGTAAAAGATATATCTGATAAAGCACAGTTACCTAAAATATACAGAGGACTTTTAAAACTCAACAGTAAGAAAACGAACAACTTAATTAAAAATTGGGCAAAATATATTAATTGACTTCTCACCAAAGAGGATATGTTCAACATCATATATCATTATGGAATTATTTGCAAATTAAAATATCAAGATACTTTTTCAAACCTATTAGAATGCTGAAAATTCTGAACATTGACAACACAAAATTCTGGTAAAATTGTGGAATAACACTGAATTTCCTTTATTGCTGGTGGGAATGCAAAATGGTACAGCCACTTTGAAAGACAACTTGGTAGTTTCTCACAAATGGAAATATATCAATTTCCATGCAATCGAGAAATTGCACTCTTTGGTATTTACCAAATTAGTTGAAAATTTACAGATTCTGATCTATACCTCCCTTTATTGGAGGTATAGCATGAAAATATTTTTCTCCCATTCTTTAGGTTTTCTATTTGCTGTATTGATTATTTTCTTGGCTGTGCAGAAGCTTTTTAATTTAATCAGAGCCCAAATATCTATTTATTTATTTTTGATGTTGCTGTGATTACATTTGGGGTCTTCTTCATAAATTCTTTGCCTAGGCTGATCTCCATAAAGGTTTTTTCCAAACTCTTCTTCTAGAATTCATATAGTTTCATGCCTTAGGTTTAAGTCTGTTATCCTTTGTGAATTAATTTTTGTGAGTGTTGAGAGGTGCAGATACTATTTCAGGTCTTCTACATGTGGCTATCCAATTTACCAAGAGCCATTTATTCAATAGGGATTCTTTTCCCCATTGTATGTTTTTGTCTGCTTCATCAATGATCAGATGGCAATATGAGGATAATTTTACATCTGGGTTCTCTGTTCTGATGCATTGATCTATGTTTCTGCTCTTGTGCTAGTACCATGTGGTTTTTGTTACTATAGCCTTGTAGTATAGCTTGAAGTCTGGTAAAGTGGTGCCTCCCAATTTGTTCTCAAGTAAATCAGCAAGAAAATATCAAACAACCCCATTGAAAAGTGGGCAATAGTCATGAACAGAAGCTTTTGAAAAGAAGATAGACTAAAGCATGAAAAAATGCTCAATATCTTTAATCATCAGGGAAATGCAAATCAAAACCACAATGAGGTATCACCTCACTCCAGTGAAATGGCTTTTATCAAAAAGTCCCAAAAGAATAGATGCTGGCATGGATGCTGAAAGAAAAGAATACTTATACACTCTTGGTGGAACTGCAAACTAATACAACCTCTTTGGACAATAGTATGGAGAGACTTCAAAGAACTAAAAGTAGACCTACCATTTGATCCAGCAATCCCACTCCTGAGTATCCAAATGAAAAAAAGACACTTTATTAAAAAAAATAACACTTGCACTCGAATGTTTACAGTAGCACAATTCACAATTGCAAAGATGTGGGAACAATCCAAGTGCCCATCAATCCATGAGCAGATTAATAAAATGTGATATATGTATACCATGGAGTATTACTCAGCTAGTAAAAAAATTTTTTGAGCTAATACATTTTGTAACAACCTGGATGGAACTGGAGACCATCCTTCTATGTTAAGTACCACTAGAATGGAAAAACAAACACCACCTGTACTAACTATTAAATTGGAACTAAACAATCAACACTTGTGTACCTATGGTAGTAAAATTCAATGGAAATCAAGCAGGTGGGATGGGGAAGGAAAAGATAGGAAAATTCACACTTAACAGTTACAATGCACACTATCTGGGTGATGGATACTTACAAGTTTGACTCAAATTGTACAAAAGTAATTCATGTAACTAAAACATTTGTACCCCTGTAATATTCTGAAATTAAAAAAATAAAATTTATTCCTCATCCCATGTAAGGTTTAATGTCTTACATCAAATTTTTTATCCATCATGAATTAATTTTTCTGACTGGTGAGAGATATGGATCCTGTTTCATTTTCTGCATGTGGCTATTCAATTTTCCCAGCAACATCTATTGAATAGGACTTCTTTTCCCCAGTGTATATTGTTATCTGCTTTGTCAAAGATCAATTGGCTGTATGTGGATGGTTTTATGTTTGGGTTCTCTGTTCTGTTCCATTCATCTATTTCTCTATTTTTGTGCCAATACCATGATGTTTTGGTTACTATATAGCCTTGTTGTACAGTTTGAAATCTGGTAATGTGTTGGCTCCAGATTTGTTCTTTTTACTTAAGATTACTTTGGCTATTCAGGCTATTTTTTGGTTCCAAACAAAGAGGAGAATTATTTTTTCTACATCTGTAAAATATGATATTGGCATTTTGATGGGGATTGTATTGAATCTGTAAATCATTTTGGGTATTATGGACATTTTAAAAATGTTGATTCTACCAATCCATAGGCAACATATATTTTGCCATTTGTACCAAGGGATGTGGTTAATGAGGATGTTATATTATACATTTTGGGGGACAGGGAACATATTGAAAATACATATCATATTTTTTGCTCAATTTTGCTCTGAAGCCAAACTGCTTTTAAAAAATAAAGTATATTAAAAATCCATAAATAAGTAAATGTTTTTATTCATACAAACAAAAATAGTTAAATTGACCCTTATCTGCATTAGCCAAATCATCAATTTGTTTGATGTTTCCCCCTATTCCTAATAAAGTAATTTCTTCTGTAGGAATCTCAATTTCCAACATTAAAGGAGAACTTCAATTCTCTTCCCCTGCACCTACCTAATTGTCTGTCCAAAGAATTTTTATATGACAAATTTTGGCTACTGCTCAAAGATGCCAGCTGTCTTGATGAAAGAAAATATTTAATATTTGCATATCTAGGAATGAGTTGGCAGGTGGGAAGGTAGAGTGTGAGAAATATCAGTCTGGGACCAAGACAGGAGTGAGAGTAGAAAATCAAGGGGGTTCTGAGAGATGTATTAGCAAGGAAAACAATAAAAAGCAATGACAATGTTAAGTAAATATGTAAAGCCATATTCCTGGTTAGGTTGAGATTTGAAAGTAGGGTAAGGTAAAGATGAGCCCTGCCTCAAAAAGAAGAGATGAGCAATAGGCTGTGTCACCGGGTGGACCACAGAATGGGCTTAGCCACTGACGGGAAGAATCGTTTATGACCTACATCATATCTTTCTATCCATAAATTTGTGTTCATCATTTAGTCCATGTATTTTAATGAGCACAGTAAATCTCTGCCTTCCCAACAATTGATTTGGCAGTAAGAAATCTCTCAGGAGTTAGAATTATTATTTACTATGATATTTTTGTTAGAAATCTGGCAAGATCTAAGAGCTGCTTTTGGTGTATAGGAAGGAGAGAAAAAGTTCTGGATTAAAAGAGGGTAGACATCAATGAAAAAAATTGGCAAGAACCACTGGATGCATTCAAGCTTTCCCTAAAGACAGGCTTTCTTCTTGTTGTTAGAACACACTGCTAGTATACCAGGAACAATATGGGTAGAAAGAAGACAGGTATTTACTACATACATGATTGAGTGTAATTGTTTTTAATAAGTAAAATTATCTTAAATTGTAATAAAAACTGAGATTTTAAAAGTTTTATATTTGAAAATTAAGTTATATAACTTTTATTTTTTTGTTCAATGTATTTTATTTTATTTTAATTTCAAAATATTTAGGGAATACAAAAACTTTTGTTACATGGCTTGAATCAGGGCTATAAATGTGTCAATCAACTGAATAGTGTTCATTGTATCTGTTAGGTGGGTTTTTGCTACTGACTTTCTCCCCCGTCCCAGCTTGATGTCCAGTGACTTTCGCTTCCCTCTGTATACTTGTTTGCCTATCTCTTAGAGTTTCAGTTTATTAGAGAGTACATATGTTTTTCCCCCCCGCATGCTTGAGATACTTTGCTTAGGATAGTGGTCTCTAATTCCTTTCAAATTGGTGCTAATGGCATTAATTCATCCTTTCTATGGCTGAGTAGTACTCCATGGTGTCTGTGTGTGTTTGTGTGTGTGTGTGTGTGTGTGTATCACATTTTGTTAATCTCCTAGCCCTCCCCAGCTTGATGTCCAATGACTTTTACTTACCTCTGCATACTTTTAAATTCTTAATTGAGAGTGATGTAGTCAAAGATTGAAATAATCAAAGGAAGCAAAATGGTTTGATAAAGTGCAAATAACGAAGTGTGTTGGGAGGCTAAGATAGCCTGTAAGAAATGCCATTCTTAAGGGCTTTGTTGATAGGTGAGCAGGAGGTAGATATAGGCAATACAATTTGGCACTAATATTTCAATTTATTATTCAATGATTTTTTTTAATGTGTGTTGTTCACAACTTGGCAACATGTGGGAGAAAGCAGTGTAAACACAGGGTTGTACCCTAATCATAGCATTCAGGCAAGCTTAGTTTCTCATCTATCATATCTAAAGATAGACTGACATTTGGAATATTCTCTTTATAGATTTAAACTCTTTTAAAAATATTCTTTTTTTTAAAGATAACTTCATTGAAGTATAATTTACATATCATGACATTACTCCATTTTAAGTATACAATTAAATGATTATTAGTAAATTTACCAAGTTGTACAGCTAGTCACATAAATCAGTTTTAGAAGATTTCCTTTCCCCTATCCTATTGAGACTCCTAATTCCCATCCCCAGCTACATTTCAAGCATGCCCCTCCCCTCCACAATGCTCATGGCATCCCTCAGATGTGGGTCTACCCCCCCAACCCCCAAATCCCTATATTCTTGATATTAAGTTTTGAGCT